>BGPR01002854.1:0-130426 GCA_013235015.1 Araneus ventricosus | reverse complement strand
TTACGACCAATGTCACAAACTTGGCGACAAATTTACGACCAATGTCACAAACTTGGAGACAAATTTGTTGAAACGAAACTTCTGAAAAATTCATGAATTGTGGTTCCATCTCTACTGGGCTCGTAAATATCAAGAACCCTCGAGAGAAGTCTATGTGATGTCGCATCTTGTCGGAAAAGGTATAAATAACGAGAGCTCATCGAGTGAATCAATCTGTTGGAGTTTGGTCAGCAGTGCAAGCCGATGAACTGATAGACATTGAGCGTTTTCGAGTGTGCTGTGACTGATATCCATTAGTGATCTCCTGTTCTTTGAGTTATTAATTTTTTAATATGCTGTTTAGATTTTTCCTGTGCTACGTTTTGTTTTCCTTCAATGTTCGTAAAATAAAGAGTCATTTACTTTTTATTATCCTGCTTGTTGGACTGCATTCACGTATAAGACCCACCAGACAATTTTTGTATCAATATGTATACGAACAAAAAAGTGACATGTACAGTTATGCGAACACGCACAATGTATAATTTCCTTATTTTACCATAAAAAGTTCAAAATTTGTTTCATAATTTTGTGAATTAACAGAAAACTGCATGCTTATTTATTTGATGCATGTAATAATTATTAAAAGAGCTCACTGTATGATTCATTAAAGTGAAAGTTGAATGACAATCCCATAAAATTGCAATTGTGCTAAAATATTCCTTTGAGACAAGAAACTCGATTTTCATGGTCTTTAAATCTGATTTAAGAGATATATAGGAAATAGTCCCTTTGGTTGCATTAGTGTTTCCCAGGAGAAAATTCTGAGTTCGGGAAAGGAAGTAGATAGACAGTACTCACGAGGAAAGTCCACGTGATTGATTCGAGTTCTTTAAATGCATTTTTGAAACTTGAAGTAGAAAGTGACGTAACAGAAAAATCCGTCTTCGAATAATGAAGCTTGAAAGTAAGTAACAGATAATCGCACTTAATTTAAGTTGTGAAATAAAGTCGTTAACGGTTGATTCCAGTAAAGGAATTTCGGAGGATATTAATAATCTTCAATTATGCTTTAAATTCAAGATGCTTTATAACCTAGTAATTATTATTAAAAATTAAAAAAAAAACTAATTGAAATTGGAAGAAAGTAACAATTTCATATAAAATATATTCTGTTTTCTTCCTATCCTTTTGAAAACATCCATCTAAATTGTTTTATCATTATTTTAATATTCAGTAAGAATCTTTAGAGCAACATTTCAACAATTTGAAAAACTTTTAAAAAATTATCTCTTTTGTTTTCAGTTGTTTAAGGATGATGTGATAGAAACTTTTCATGAATTAGCAATTATATTCTAGTAGGTCCTGCAATTTTCTTTAAAATATTTTCAATATTCTCATCTTTGGAAAAAGAAAATTTAAACTATTAATTTTATAAGCATGTTTATATTTGGCTTTCAAGTCGATAAATGTTTGTTATTAAGTACAATTGTGCGTGATATTTAAATTGTTTACGATCGAAATTAAGCAGATAGCAAAAGATTGTTCCTGAGCATAAAATTCATGGTTATGTATTTATTCTTTTATTGAATACCTGGCATTCAATTAGGAATACGAGTATTGATATGTTTTAATCATTACCTGCAAATCTGCAATGCTGTTGATGGTTGAATCTTGGTAATGTCACCATAGAAAATTTTCTAAAATATTT
Organism: Araneus ventricosus; assembly: GCA_013235015.1. Classification (NCBI taxonomy): domain Eukaryota; kingdom Metazoa; phylum Arthropoda; class Arachnida; order Araneae; family Araneidae; genus Araneus; species Araneus ventricosus. The sequence goes on along the minus strand of BGPR01002854.1, from coordinate 128,736 downwards.
AAGAATATGATTAAATATGATGTTTATTGAAAACTTGAGCAAAGAACATCTTTCCTTTCAAATTCAACAATACGCAAATTATTTATTCTTACTTTCCTTTTAAATTTATATGAACTAAAAAAAAATGAAAGAATTTTATAAATTTTATTTCCCAAGTAAATAGAATACAATATTAAACCCTTCTGGAGATAAAAGAAACAACTCCAAGTTTCAAATAAAGGAAGCGATTAAACTAATTATACAATTTTACCTTATGTTTCCCCAGATTTTCTATAAACTAAATTAAACAGAAAAAAAAACATCTGATAAGAAGAAAAATATCTTTGTTTCGGCATTCTATCGCCAGGAACAAGGAGTATTTCTGACGAAATTTCTTTTTTGCGAAGTATCAGGAAAAAATATTTTTCGACGTATATGCATCTAGAACTTTTTTATAGTTCTCGATTTCCTTATTTTATAGTATCGGGTTGGCGATCGAATATTTCCAGATTCGAAACTTCCATACCAGTAAATATCCGCTGTGTGTAAGTTCCCGGTACAACTTAATTCTGACGTCGAGGGTCCAAAGTGTTCCTGTTGGCTTGACATGGAAGTTTGGAGACAGGAGTTACAAGATGAGTGTTCGCCATCTTAGGTTAAGTTTCAAAGTACGAGGTAGACCTTGTATTAATGCAATATGGAACGTTAACATGACTGAGTTAAACTAAACAAAAATTCTAGATATGTTTCCCTATGAATCTGATTTTCTCAGGATAAACACAAACAACAACTTCGCAGCTTCTTTACGCTTCCTCTCTTCTGAAAATTCCCCAAACACAGTCCTCAATGTATATAAGCCTTGATATTTTTTATGTGAACTACTTTAGAGCTATTCGAGTGAATTTTTTTCGAAAGGGCAAACGTTTGAACATTTAAAAACTCTGCACACATCGAGATAATTAAATTTTAAAAAGACTTGTTTTCATAGATATATATCGCAAATCTTTCTTTAGAAAAGCTTTATTTTGGGTTTCGAACATCATCCATCTTCATTAAAACTTTTTCTAAAGCATAAAATATAAGAAATCATCTTTTTGCTCGATGGTGTTTGAGCTCTTTATATAAATTGATTTACTTTGTTACTTCGTCAAGTAATAAATTTCTCCGATAGATTTCAATCAGATCAAGATTTATATGAACTTAAAAAGATATGTCAGCATATTTGAAAGAGAGACAATCTTTTCGATTTCCAAAGCTGCAGATTTGTACTTATTCTCCTAAATTAAATTTTGATTGCTTTGAAAGCAATCCTGGAATTTGATGTTCAAAATTAAGTCAATTTAACTGATACCTTTCACTGTAGCTTTTTAAATTTTATTCTCGTTCCAACATACAAACATAACTGAATTGTGTTTTATTTTTTTTATCATGATTTTTTTAACATCGCGAAAGTATTTATGCATGCTCCTTTAAATTAACCACGACTTCAAGACAATATCTGTGCAAATGGAATGTGAGTTGTGCACTTTTAATTACATTTCAAAATTTACTGATGCATTTTGTAAGCTTATGATATTAATTTTTTATGTTATACAGCTGTAACAGATGTATTTATCCTACAGATGGCGCTGTCTTCCCTCTTCTGAGATGACTCTTTGAGACTGTGTGTGAAAGTAGGACACGGGAAGAGATCCGGTGTCATTGAAGCGGAAAAATGTATTCTTGTCTTGTCTAAATGTAAATAACTGTCTGTAAAAGGTAAATAACTGTAAAAATCATTAAGTGTTCATTAAATAAGTACTTATCATTTGAAGTAACTCTCTTCATTTCAACTTGAAGTCTTTTTTCTTTGAAAAAAAGTAATAGCTCTCTCAGTAATCCCTACTAAGACAGAGCCGTTATACATCTACTTTAAATTAATTATTTAAATATAATGTGGCTATACATTTAATTTCCTTACGATATGATTTGTATTTGTATGTAAGAAGTAAACCAAAAGTCTTTAAGCAAAATTTAGGTGTGAGTGAAGCGGACGCAGATTAAACAATATTATACAAGGAAATACGTGTGCTAACGGTACGTGCGATGCCTAAAAGGGTATAGTGGATCATACCTGTTTACAAAATAGCTCGAGAACCCACCGGATATTTCTCGATGTTTTCCTGGTGGTACTCCATAACCTACCGTTACAGAGTTCCTGCAACCTGTGGTGCATGGGTGACTGACAGTTTTTTCCTCCACTTTATGAGAGAGCTATCTCGATGCGAAATAAGTATGAAAATTGCTGGGATTTCTCTTCAAAAGGACTTGCCTGCAGAGTATTACCCACTGGGAGAATATATGAAGAACCTGCTAAATCATATCTTGTGATAACAGCTTCTTGTATTCCCAAATGTGTTCTACAGTAACAAACATGACCTTATTAATGTTAAATAGAAAATGTAATCGAAACAGTAATCTTTTCTCTGTTTTTGTATTTTTTACTACATGAACCTATACATGATCCGCCTTACCGAATGTCATATAGATAGTGATGTCTGTATGTTCATACCTTGTTTAGTCATAATCTTTTATATTCCCGATTCCTTCCTCATGTTTAACTAAGAAATCATCTTATAGTAACAAAATGATATCAATTGTTTTTATTATTTTACACCAAGAATGAAATCATGTCCATTTCTCAAAACGAGTCTATTTCATGCTTAAATATTTTATACTCACTATATATTTTTAGGATGATATTTTAGATAAATGCCCAGGTTTGAAGTAACGCAATTAACTTGGGAGTGCTCCTCGTAATTTGCAACTTGGCTCCAATTCCACACTTGTATTTGCCACGCCAATATGTAGAGTGGTTTCGTGGTTTGACAATCGGCATTGGATTTTCCTCACATTCATAGAATCTTTTAGTAAAATAGGTTTTCTTCAACCAATGTTCATCCGTTATCAAAGCCAAGATAACCAGGTCAGCGTGGCCTTCTCATGTTGCATTATATCTATGGAAATTTAGGTGTTATATCCTTTCCGAATGATGTCCTAGCACTCTGAATATACGAAATAATAAGCATTCTATAAGTTTACTGGATAGAAATTGCTATTTATGGCTTCTGAATATGCACTTTTAGAAAGGTAAGCAAGATCTTATTCAGATTTTGCTTGAAGCTTTTCCGAAATAACAGATATCCTATTACCATCTTTGAAGAAATATTTCGAACATATGAGGTTAAAAGAAATTAAAAGTATGTTGATTAAAGACTCTTTTAACAATCGGTAATTGCAAATGGGAGTTAATGACATATTTACGATTCAACATTTTTCATAAATAATTAAATAAAACTATTGGATGAAAACACAAAAGAGGGATAAAACCGAAATAAAAATTTACTAAGATATCGAAACTAATTCATTAAATTATACAGAAGGAAATATATAATAAGTGTAAATACTCATTAAGAATCTGAAAAAGAATAATATCTCAAATAAAGAATGCATTTATTAATATTTAATCTTATTGATGTATTTCGCTATGTTTCCATGTCATTAAGTGTTTTTGAAAACCAAAGATGCAATTTAAATTCTAGTACGATGCAATTTACATTCTAGTAGTCAATGTTTTTAAATAAAAACGTATTTTTACCCTCACAAATATACTTCGCGATGAGTTAAGAAAAATGATTTTAGTTCTTAAGTAGATTTAAAATATTTTTAAGCAGTAACTAGCATTTCTCAAAAATGCACAAAATGTGTACAAAGAGGAAGATAACTCCAAGTCGATAGAACCCGTTAAACCTTTCTTAATTTCTTTTTTCTCCTTTGCATTTGATATCTTAAATTATGCAAAGTTTGTAAAGAAGAGAAGAACGGTTCCATTGTTATTAGGAAATGGGAGTAATGAGCAAAAAGTTCGGACTTAAATAGAAAAGTAAATAATTTAGAGATGTAATTGAATATTAACTCAAAATTCTTTTTCATAATTTCTATTTTGTTACAGCATACGGATGGAATAATAGAATTGGATTCGGAATGGTTGTGGTCATTAAATCTAATCGAATATACTTGGAGAAAAGTATCAAAAGTCAAGAACTAATTATTCATTTTTCAACAATTTCAATTTCGTTACCCTATAATCATTTACTCCGACGAGTTTTTAATTTTGAGTAATAAGATACCAGGTCTCTTTTAAAATATCGTCTCTCTTAGAGGATATTCTTTTTGGATGAATTTCTTCCTGGTGAATTGTACTCATTAGATCTCAAAACGAAACTGTCATTTATTTCCATGACTAATGATGATTTATTTTGGGAACTAGAAAATGGATGTGTAGAAGGCTTTACACTTCAGGAAAATATTATTGAAAGGAAATTGAAACAGAATTTAAGAAATACGATATAACGGTCAAAGTATAAATCCTCAATAGGCCATGGCGGATTGTTTTCTACAAATCACTGTATCCATAAGTCATGATACAAGGTCAAGAAAAGAATATTGAAATAAAATTGAAGAATAGAATGAAAAATATCAAGATTCTTCAGAATCTATTCAGAACCTGTTCACTACTTACATAAGCAGAAAATCCTTAAATGTGGATTGTTTCGTTTCGAAATCGCATGCATGTAATGTGTAATCATTGAAATCCTATACAGTCTCCAATTAATTATTAACATTTTCATTTAATTTATTATGAATTTTTAATTTTAAATAAATTTAAATAAAAATAATTTATTTACAATTCGTTTACAAAGTAATAGCTAAATACTATTTGAAACGGTTTTTGAGAGTATTAACATATAAAATTATACTACAACATCAAAAATGCATGAATTTCTTCCAATTAGTGAATAATCACTGCCTTTCATTTCAAACAATCATGTAAATAAAATATTTATTATTTCATTTGTTGGTCATAATATAGTAATTTTCTGTAAATGTTTTCAGACATTCAGTATCCTTTTTAATATCATCATTAAAACATTTCCAAAATAAATACCAAATAATAGAAATAATTTTACTCAATTTTTGGTTCGTAAAATTATTTCTATTATTTGGTATTTCATTCAAATTCTTGGTTTATCATAATGTTCGGAGTAAAGGACAGTGTTTTTAGCTTTATGCCAGCACTGTTTGCAGAAAACATTGTGATTTCACTAATTTTTTTAACGGTTCGTATAGATTTTACTTACCCTAATGGGCATCTATACGCTTTTACCGATTAACTACTGTCTCTCCATTTTTATTTCACCATTTTTTGATTTTCATGACATTGATATATTTTCCACAAATCTTCTTGAATTGCAGCATTTCTGCGCATTCGTTGCGTTTGTGTTATATATTTCTATATTATTTTATCTTCCCCTTTTATATATATATTCCCCTTTTGTTTATTTTCTCTCTTTAAGAACTCTCGGCTTTTTCTTGCCGCAGATTTTTTTCTTGACATTTTGTTTTATGAATGTTCATGTCGTATATGTTGCTTTTACAATTCTGCTATGTTTGTTTCTTATTTGCTATTATTTGCTCGTACTATATATATATATATATATATATATATATAGTACGAGAAACATCTCATGGGCCCTCAGCACTATCCTGACAATGGACTCGTCTCCGGAACCAGGGGCGAGGTGTCCCGTAATCAAGAAGCAGAAGTATCAGCGGCTAGTATCGGACATGCGTTATTTCTTACATTTGGTGTAGGAGACGGGACCTGCCAAGACACCAATGTGTTGGGTGAAGGTTGAAACTTCATGTGCCGCAATATTTAGTCAAATGGCAGTGTTGCTGACACGTGGCAGAATTTTTCTAAATGGTTTTTTGAGTGAACGAAAATAACTTCAGATAGTCCTAGCTTACCTGAAAAAGACTATAAGTTTGTTTTTGTTTATTGTTGAAAACAACATTTATTGTCTTTAGAGTTGCAGGCCCTAAATATCCTTAGGCTTACTAACAAGTATGTTGTAACTGATGTTTTGTTCCGTGATGTTTCGGGTTGTATCGGACACAATGGTGCTGCCACATCTACCACAATTTTGAGCTTGCCCGGTTCTTGAAAACTAATAGAGACGAGCAGATGGAGGAAGTTGGAGAAGTCTTGGAAAATGATAGCACTACAACTACATCTCCTATTGAAGAATTTCCCAAAACAACTGCATCTCAAGATATTTTCGAGGAGATATCACCAAGATCAAGATGTTTTAGAGGAGATATCATATCACTTCCTAGAAGTTCCAAGATAGAAAATAGAAAAAAATCAGTTCAATTTTAAAGATCAAAACTGATTACACCTCGAACATTCAAAGTAGGAAAATGAAATCAAAAATGGAACTAAAATCTGAAGAAGAAAAGAGAGAGGGATTATAAGAGACTCACTCATCATCTGTGCTGAAACTTTTTGATGAAGACTGGATTCAGTGGCGGATTTTTGAAGGCTCGGCTCACGAAAATTTTCTCTGTTCTTGAAGGAAACAACCTGTTTTATAAATGTGATGTTAATTCTACCAAAAACATTTTAACACAGAAATCATTTGTCTTTAAAACGAATTGCTAAGTTTTCAAAGACTGATAACTTTTTAATTTTTCTCATTTAAACCTCTTTCTTATATAATAGTCTAGTTTTGAGATCTGTAATTTGTACTTTTCTGAATTTTTCAAATATAACTCTGCCTAATAATAAAAAGTTGTTTGTGAAATGAAGAGTAATTCTCTTCTTGCATATATTTCTCATGTCCGATACAACCCGCCACAAGTAAAATTGATAAAAATGTAAGGACTATAAAAGGTGTGAAAAAATTATTGATATTTTTATCTTAGAAAACCGTGTGTTAAAACGTGCTTTCATAGAACATTAAAGTTTTGTGTGGAATATAATCTGAATGAGCTGTAAAAATATTCTACAATATGGGAGAAGCTTAGGTGTCCGATACTAACCAACTTTCCCCTATTTTCTGTTTACATCCTTTGGATATTTTCATACGTTAATTTTAGTGTAAGAGTGACTTTTGACTCTTCATTCAAAAATCAGTTTTTTATGTTTTATGTATTAAAAAAACTATTTCTAAAATGAAATTTGTTTCCTTAGAAAGTATTGCTCTCAATATACTTTTTAAAGCAAGCTTTGTAAAAAAAAATTCGAACAAAATGTGGCACAACCCCTTAATGAAAGCAGGACTAAAAGGAAAATGAAACGGGATTTAAGAAATCCAAAACAACCGTCGAAGTATAAAAGCCCAATATGTCAAGGTCAGTTGTCATGTACAAATAGCTCTCGATAAGTCATAGCTAGATGTCAACGACAGAATATCGAAATAAAAGTAAAGAACAAAACGAAAAATGTCTATATTCTTTGACTTCTTCTGAAACATTTCTTTCCCTTAAAAGAAGAGAAAATTCTTTGGAAGTGACTCATTTCCTTTTTCATCTGGCAAACATACGCTATTGTATTATGTAAGTAAACACTTAAAATACTTAATTTAACATTTCTGTCAATAGATTACCAATATGTCTGAAACATTTTTGTGATTTTCAGTTAAAAACATTATATAATCTCAGAAAACTGTTTTTCAGCAACAAAATTGTTTTAATTCCTTCTGATAAATTAGAAAATATTATATTTCGTTCCAAATTTTCGTATATTCTTTAATATTTTATTTCCATAACACAGCAGGATAATTTTTGGTAAGGATTTGCAAATTAGGTATGATTATCAATCATTCTCTATGTCATAAATTCTTCCAATGAACGATTTACAATGTTGCAGTTGCGTAAGAAAATAAAAAGGTTAAACAGAAAAGCATTGACATAAAAAAACAAAAGATTCTTCTTATTTTTAAGTTAACTGCAGCATCTATTCCATTAATATGAATTTTCAACTTGCATCCTTTGGACATTTTAATGCATTACTTTTGAGGTATGAGTGATGTTGAACTGCCTTTAATAGTGTCTTTCAAGTCTTTAACCATTAAGAGTGACTTTGCTACCTTAGAGAGCATTTATCTTCAGAGTAGATGTTTTCAAACTTTGGGTCTTGGCCAAGATAGAAGTGTATTCAGTTATTTTAATTCCCTTAAGGGACAGGAAAATCTATTGACTTTGTAAGGCAAAATGATCAATTATTATTATGAGAAATGTAATTAGATTTTCTAGGAACACAAAGCTTGTTATCTATCTTAAAAAATCATGCACTTTTGAAATTTATTATTGTCTTAACGGGACAGGCTGGCGAACTTTTATTGTTGTTCTTTCCTTCCAAGTTTCATTTGCCAAAACGTTTGGGATTCTATTAAGTTTATTTAAAACAGAAGTTACCAAATTTGGAACGTTTCTGAAATTGGCCAGAACATTTGCTTTGCAAGTATTCACGTTAAAACTTAATGAAAAAAATCTTAAATTTTAATTGTAGTGAATTTTACTAGACATTTGTTGTAAGAGAAAGTGAGTTAAAATATCGTTCCTTAGTTCTGGTGCTATTAATTTTCCTTCATAATGGACAGATTATGTATTACACTCCGCTGGTCAAGAAGAAGAAATGACAATAGTGGTCATGTTGTTGCTGTTGAATTCACTGTATCAGTGTCGTTGAATTAGTTTTACAACGTCAGCTCTCTAATATTTTTTAGTTTTTGAAATTCTTCTTATTTTAAGACTAGAAAATCACCCGTCAGGAATGACGGGTGCAAATTGCCTCTTCATTCGAGAGATTTCCCGTCAAGTTTGATGTGCTTAAATAGATATATATGGGAGAGAAAAGTTTAAAATTGATAGAAAAGAAATAAAATAAACATATGTTTGATGACAAGAAATATTTTTTTTATTTACACATTATTTACTTATTTCTTTATTCAAAAAACCTTTTGGTAAACAACATTCCGTGTGAAGTATTTTTAGGTGATTAACAATTTTATTATAATTCAATAACCATGAAATTCTCAGCTTGTCAAACGTAAGCCAAAAGTTAAAATTTCAAAGGAATTCTTTCTCGAAATTCTAATCATAAGAAAGCACTTCTCTGCTTGTCAAACGTTGCTAAAAATATTATCAAATTATATCATCAAGATTGCAATAAATAATAAGATGCATCGCGGCTTCCAAACTATATACCGAGGATGATATACCACCGACGTAATTTACTACTTTCTTAATAATTAATTTGAAATATATGATTAATATAGTTTAAAATTTCTCGGGAACTATTGATCATAGCGAGATAAATTTTGTATCAATCGATAGAAAATTTAATTTCACCATTTTAGAGCTATTAAATGTGAAATTAGAACGAAAATTACTCTTTTAAATTTAAAATTACTGAAATTTAGCTTCTCTAACGATAATTCTGTTTAATGTCTCCAGGCTTTGGCGCGAGTTTTATTGTTGGAGACGTCAGAGCGTTACAGAGAGATGGATCTGGGCTATTATATTAGTAATCCCAATTATTAAAGCTATATTTTCTACAGCTTGTTTACATGTTTACTGAAGTTTTATACCATATGAAACAATAAGAATTTAGCCCAAATTCTATTTCGTTTTTCTAACCTCTGCAATCGGGGTAAAGCTGAGTACGTCTTGGAGACTATGTAGCAGTTTTGAATTGAACAATAAGAATTTAGCCCAAATTCTATTTCGTTTTTCTAACCTCTGCAATCGGGGTAAAACTGAGTACGTCTTGGAGACTATGTAGCAGTTTTGAATTACGTTTCACACTGAAATGTGTATATCCTCTTCAGACCCAAAGGTATAATTTTCGACCAATTTTCACAAAAATTGAGATTAGTACGCTTGATAGGATATATACCACTATGTTTTATTAATTTATTAATTGTGTATTAATTTATTAATTATGTATTAATTTATTAATCATATATTATTTTATTAATTATGTTTTAATTTATTAATTATGTATTTATTAATTTATTGAAAATAAAGCTCACATGTCCAATAAAATGAACTCGGGGTCTCAAGAGTATATAAAAGAGTCATAACAGGCCGGGTCGAGTTAAAATTAATAGTCATATTTAGTAATCAGAAAACACAATGAATATTAATATCGAAATTTGTACGTATCTAGGGAATGTTGTGTTTTGACGAAACTATTGCAAAATATGCCGAAAAAAAATGTATCTCTATGAAGAACTACACTGGTTGACAAATGCTAGGGACATTTTTAAGATTTCGAAAGATTTTGTCTTAATAGGAATATAATAGTTGGTAATAAGTAGCTGAGAATCATGGGACATATTATTGACAAAACTCACATTTTACAGTCAAGATTCGGTCACGAGGGCAATTAGGTTGACCACAGGAAAGGGATGAAGGCAAATGGAGTTTGACCCATCCGGTTTCAGTAAAAGCTCATAACGAGATGCAATTTTCATCATTGGCAACTTTCACCAATGTTGGATGTGCATAATATTTACACGCATTTTCGTAAACACAACACAAATATTCGGAAAGATATAAAGGTTTTCTTAAAAAGTACTTACTTTTCACGCATATTTTTTGCTTATAACATACAGAGTTTTCAACTAAATTGTAAGACACTTACAGAATATTTGTCAGTGTGTGAAAGAAGCTTTGTATAAATATATGAATTAAATAATTTGAATATTATAGGAAATATGAGTATTTGCAGTAAATAATCTTTTACTGCTCATGTAGGAGATGTAGCGAAATTTTTCTTTCATAATTTTAAAGCCAGATACATTGAGCAACTTATATAAGAGTTCCAGTTCAATACCTTTAGTATTCAGAAAGATATCGGCATTGAAATTTGGTGGATTTCTGTACACTCTAAGAGAATGTAAATTATGAGGTCATTTCAGAAACTGATATATTTTAACTTGGATCTTCTAATAGTGATCGTCGAACTGTAATTTAAATTATGTATTTAACATATAAGTATACATCAGTATTCAATTTTCTTAAAATTCAATATTACTATATGTTTAGGGTGGGCCATAAATATATTTAGAACACAAAACCTACAGAAAATTCATTAAAACTACACTTTATAAAATAAATTGAATATTTATGTCACAATAAATTTCAGGAGCATCATCCATATGTTACATATTTAAAGCCACAGCTTTTATGATTTTATATTCTTTTCATTTCTATACATTATGAAAATCAATACAATTGAAGTCTCCAACAAAAACTAATAAATTTTTCTCGAAAGTTATACATTTCCCTATATTAAGAAATATTTAAAAACAGGACAATTTCAGTTTTGGGCACAGAAAATCTTCTATATGATACCGTTAAAATATTCACAAAGGTTAATTTTTGATTGAAACATTTTAATTTCAAATGAAAGAAAACTGTTCTTTATGAGTTGTTAATTTCGTCCAATCTACTCTTAAAAATGCGAAAAATTTTGAGACGAATATATTAGTGTTAGCGACAATATTAATGCTTAATTCAAATTCTGTGCACAAGTAAATATTTGTGAGTTTTATTCCAAAAGTACTTAAGTTGTTCTATTATCTATATATATAAGACTCAGCTTATGCATGTTTGTTCCAGCATCACTTCCGAACGGCTAAAGGGATTTTGATGAACCTTGTTACTTATTACCTACAAACTTTACTTATTGGCCCACTTGAAATATAGGAGGGGTAAATATAACACAGTCTCTCAGTGTAGGGTGGGGCAAAGTCTCCAAAACACATGTCGCTTGGCGATTTCGGCGGATTGGGCGATTTTGATAAAATTTGGTACTAGATTTGGCGCCAAGAAAATATCGCTAAAGGTAGATTTATCGCTACAAACATTATTGTTATACACAAGATTTCTGTTTTATTCTTGTTTATTTAAAATTTATTTTCCGCAGAATGGAAACAAAAAGATAGATGTTAAAATATTATTGAACGAAGAAAAATAAGTGAATGAAATAAAAAGTTTATGAAGATGAATATTTGATCGACTGTCCTTCTAATTTATAATTTGAATTGGTAAAATTTAAATACGATTGCTACGGAGACTGACGAAAGGAAAATAACTGAATTAGGCATGAAATTTTTGATTTACTATGCGTTCTAACGTGAAATTATTCTTTATTTTAAGGGAACTGAGATGTTTTGTACTATCAAAATGTCGATGTTTGAATTTTGTCCCTATGGAATACGGTACAATTAATCGATTCCGGAAATGAATAATATGCATAGATTCGAAAAATTCCGAAAGCTCATAACTTAAGATTTAAAAATGTAATGAAAAGGATAAAATATCCATTATTTTGCAATTAAATATATAAAATTTCTGCATTATTGTCGAAAAAAGTTTTTTTTTAAATTAGGAGCGCATCCATGAAATTGTTTTCAATGTTTAGATATTACATTTTATATTAAAATATATCTGTAAGCAATATATATTGGCGAAATGTTTTACTTATTTCTGGGTAGTAGTATATTTTTAGGTTACTTTTCTTAAAGCAAAGCATCGTAATTTTCAGATTTTGAAATTATATGACATTTAATATTTTAAAATAATTTTTTTGTGCTTGTAATAAGATGAAAATAAGTTTAAAGTTCTTATGGAACCTAACTCACATATTGTGCTACTTCGGAATGATTTTATATAGAATCGTTTTTCCTAAGCATACCTATTTGTGGTCATGTATTTTCAGATCATTGCATCACAACACATTTCCGATTTTTCTAGCAGGAAAACACTTTGAGATACAAGTATGTCTATATTGTTTTGTAATATAAACCTCATATTCTTGCTATAGGTATTATATTTTCACACGTTGGCTGCTCATATCACGCTTTGACTCACGCTTCTAGTTTACATTTACTATGTAATTAGATGATTTCTTCTTTACTATAGTTAAACCTTTAATAAGAGGTGTGGTTTATAAACCACATATATCAAAAAGTATTCTCATTTTTTTTTTAAAAAAACCTTTTCCTCTCTATCAAAATGTTTTGATAAGGATATGACTGGGCAACACCAGGTAATCTGTTAGTTATAAAATATTTTTGCAGCTTAAAGATGAATTGATGAGTTTGGAGAATCAACAACTTAAATAAAGTTTGTCTAGTTTCGTATTTTAGTAACAACTAACTTGTCCAGGATAAAAATATTTTCGAAGTCCAAGTACTTATAACACTTTCAATTTACCAAAAGTGTTTTTCGATATCTTTCTTTGAATTTCATAATCAACTGATCTTTTGGATCAGCAGTGAAAAACCCTTCTTCTTTTTCTTTCCTTAGTTTGAACCACCTGGCTCTTCCCCATCATTGCTACAGCAAAAGCAGAAACGCCTTCACATCTTTTATTTTTTGCCATCATCTGGATTAAAATTCTCTTCTCTTTAGTGTTTTTGTCACAAAACCGGAAAAACCGCATAGTGTTCTTTCTTTTTCTCCTTAGGCCCTCTCCCTCCGGTAGGAAGTGGGCTCAACAATCTTGAAGGATTTTAAAGACTCATTATGGTCATTAAGAATTTCTAAAATTAAATTATGCATCACAGAAAGAGAGTAATTAACATCATTGTGTTGTTTCGCAAACATATTGAAAGAGGTATATGCTATGAAATAAAAGCTAAATAAAATTTCTGCCTTTCTGTTAACATTCAAAGAAAACAATATTTTTATCATAACTTTCATAATGACAAAAAAACTGGAATGAATGATTTGATAAATCGATCAATTGTTGGAATTTTTTTACAATAACAGAAAGCTTTGCTACAAATTGTGTATGAAATAAATTTGAAATGTTTATTAAATTAAGGAAAAAAACGCATAACATTTAATTTGAAGTCAAAGATGATTTTCCGCTCTTTAAGATGGTATGTAAATAATCTACTTGCAATATATATTTCTGAAATTATTGGCGAAAAACTGAGAAAAGGCGCCGAAAATTGGCTCAATTTTCGTTATTTAATTAAATATCTTAGGAAATATTTTTTCGAAAGTTTGAAAGAGTAGAATTAATCTAAGAACGGACCCAGAATGGCATATGCAAATTTCATGTCAAGTCTATTCACCGTTTAGGAGGAGTCCTCGCGACAGATAGACCGTTAGAACATCTTTTTTCCCTCTCCATTTTTCCTCTTCCAACGATAGGAACCGGACTAAGTTGCCTTGAAGGCTTAGCACACACTCATTACGAACAGTTCAAAATTTGTGGAAATTAAACCAAACATTAAGAGGATATCTCACTAACATCATTGGATCACTGTGTAATCCTATTAAAAGCTGTAAATGCTATGGCAACAGGAAAACGGAAGTGAAAAGTCATCTTTGCTGTTTTTGGTCAAAGAAAGCAATATTTAATTATATTAACTTTCACACTATCAAAGGCCCGCACGTGGAACAGTAATTTGGCTTGCATTTATTTCCATAAGAAAAAAAAGTACTGTTAGAAGTTGAGTTAAAAACATATTTTTAAACCTTAATAACAATCAGAGAAAACATTCATCGGAATGGAATACGTATCAATAAAAAGATAATTTTCTGCTCTTTAAAAGGGCATAAAAATAATTGTTGTCTAATAAATATTTCAGAAGTTATTGGCAAAAACCGTCTAAGCATTAGGCTTAAAAGCGGCTGATTTTCCTAATTTAATTAAATATATTAAGAACTAATTCACTCTGAAAGTTGAAAATAGCACCTTTGATCTAGAAATATTAGAAATATGCTGTAGAATTCCGTGTGTATATTTCATGTCGCTACCGTTCACCGTTTAGGAGGAGTTCTTGTGCCAGAGAGACCGACAAATACATGTATTTTCTGCTTTAGATTATAGATATTTATAAAAATAAGCAACATTTTCAGAAATAAAGGTAAATTAGTTGAAAATCTAATCGTTTCCTAGCAACAGAGTAACTATAAATCTGCGTTATTTCAAAATTGTCTGCACGTAATTAACAATTATTAAAAATTAAAAAAATTAATAGAAATTGAAGGTATAATGTCACAGAAATAAAATTGGCATCATTGAGAAGGTAAAAGTTTCAACTTTGAGATTGTATAAAAATATTTTTATCGATAAATTTGCTGCGAAGTTACGGAAGAAAATCTGTTTCGGTTAATTTCGATTTGGTTGAAAACATTCCATTGGTTTAGGAGAAGACGTGGAACATACCCACATACATAGTCACAATGACTTTTATTTATATTAAGATAATATCAATATTTTTACGTATCGTAGCAAAATTATATATCTAAAAAATCTATCCTCTTATACTAACTGAACAATTGTAAAAGCATTTTTATAAGCATATTTTCATTAGTGTATTAAAAAGCAGATTTTTATTTTAATTAATTTTGACATTTTACTTTTTGTTTCAATTAGGTGAACTGAATGTGGGAATCATTTTATTCTGCAATTCCCTACCAGTTGTCATTACCTACATGGAATCAGAATTTAATTTAATTAATCGATTGATTATTGGGTACTGAAAATATTAAAATATTAATATCAGCAAGAACACAGAAGTTTATAAAATTTCCAATCTCTAGTACATGGGGAAGTGGTGGAAAATCAATTAGACATTCCAATTTATACAGACATGAAACAAGTAAACTTAAATAAGGATTATTAAAAAGAAATGAGAAATGATTTGGAAAAGTCATTAGAAACTTAACTCTATTCCAAGGAAATAATTTTCTTTCAAATTCTCTGTCTATAGAAAATCCACTGCATTAGTTTTTAAAATGGTTTTGCAAAACAATAGCAACATTTTTTTTTTAAATTAGAAGGCCAAAGTTTCAGTTGCTCATAATACCTCAATCACACATTTCAAATGACAATATTTTTTTATGTAACCGGGATAGTTTTATCTAGTGAAATTGAATTTATATTCCAAATGAGGTATTAACACCAGAAAATATCGAGCCATTGTAGATTTTAATATGAAGATGACACCTTACATAAAAATAGATTATATAAACCCATAAATGTTATTTTCTTAGACGTTTGAAATTTTTGGATTCATTCTGCGATTTTAAGCACCTGAATAACAAGAAGTAACAAGCAGAAGCTATACAAATAAAGTTGCAATTCAACAATATGACTGTAGAGCTCTAATTAAAATACACAAACAATATGCTTCTTCAATTTAATGCATGGATTTCTTATTCTACAGATTAAGTTTCCTTGTAATACAATTATTACAACCCATTATACGGTTGGATTTAATCTTCAAGAAGGTAAGATTTCGTTAAAATGTGGAATACTAACGTGCATAATTTCCCGGAAGTAATTAATTCTAATGATGACTAGGATTAGAATTTATCGTCACTTAATACCTCGCAGGGCAAGTAATCTGAGGCGAAAGCATAATCCTCGAAAATTTCAGTAACTCAATATTCGTAATTTTAATTATTATTACAGTTACGCAATTTCACCTCAGTCATTATCGGTACTCCATATTAGTTATAAAAAAATTACTTGGATCTATTTAATTTGGTTGTTGTATATCTTCAGTACTTTTGAAATACAACTCTAAACCCATTTTATAAATATCAGCTTATAAGCTAAAAAGGTTATAATACAGGCCAATTTCACAAAATCAAAACAAGTTGTCAAAGCTGAATTTTGTTTTGATTATAGGCAATGCCATAGCTCGTTTTACTTAGATTTTTGCGTTATATGTTCTGTATAAATATTACATAAAAATCAATTTTTGGACCTTCATCATATTCAGATTTGTCTACCTCTGTTATTACTACACTTGCTGTTTTAATTCGCTTCTTCCATAAGAATCCTTCTTAATATAAACATGTATGATGACAAAGGATGTTATTCAAAAAAATGCGAAGAAATTATTCATATTTAAAATTATTCATTTCATCCAGATTAATTAAGTAATTATGTTAATTCAGTTTAATTAATTAAAACAATTTATTATTAATTTATTTTTATTCAGATCATGTTGTTATCTAGAAATCTGTTGGTACAATTTGAATCCAAGTGATAACATCTGCTCATTATCAAAAGTAGATTACTTCAGGGATGTCATTTGGCATAACTTGGACGGAAAGTGTCAACAATAAATGACAATTTTCGTGATATATGGGTGAATGCACCCATACTAATGCTAACTAGAAAAAATAACCGTTGGAAAAAAATTCCCTTTTATTGAAACAATTATTCTATGATATTAATATTATTTTCTATAAATTAAAAAAAAATGTCTAAACGTGTTCCTTGTGACAGTAAAATAATCTGATATTATTTTATTTCTCTAAAGCTGTTATTTTACTTCATTGCTTCAGTTTTCAAATTATTTCCAAATTAGCGGATATCTGTACAGTAAATTATTACTGCAATTTTCCTGTGAATATAATTATGTTATTCTATCATCATTATTTGCAGTTTATAAAAGTAGTTCCAATTTATTTTTGAAAACATACAATGTACAAGCAACCAATATGATAATAATAAATAACATGCATTTGAAAAGTTCGTTCTGTTTTAAGGAGCATTATTAAAATCTTAGCATTAAAGAAAATGTTCTACATAGAAATCATTAAGCACTTCTGTTTACCTGAATGCCTTGTACTCAGAATCATTAAATGCTGAAATATTGTATTTATCTCTTTGGAATTAAATAAATGCTCATTTTAAATATGATTCTTTAATCAAGAGGAGCCGTAGGTTTATATTTCTATTTTATTAATTAGTAAATAAGTCATAATTTTCAGAATAAATAATATGAAATTAGATATAAAATATAACTTTCCAAATGAGTTCTGACATTCACACCCTAACTTTTGACAAAATAGAAATGCCGAAAAGTTACAATTTTTAATAATTAATTGTTCATTTGAAACAATTCTCTGTTGCTATGCAACGAAATGATTTATTAAGTTGTTTGTGTGCTTCAGTCTTTTAAGATTAATGACATAATTGTTACTTACTTAAATAACTCAAATCTAGAACTTTTCCATAAATGTAGGAGAAGTGGATAAATCTTAAAATTGTATATGAAAAATGGTCTGATCATTTTCTTGAATACTTAAATTATTTGGCAAAACTTCAAAAATCGCATTAATTTGGAAATAGGCATGAGTTTACGTGTATAATACAAAACAAACCTTAAGAAATTGTTCTCTAATACACACTAATGTGATAATTAGGGAGAATTGCCTTATTTGGACCATTGCATAGATTGCACCGGTATCGTCACTACAACTTTATAAAATATTTATGCACATAAAATAGATAACTAAAATTGGTACGATGTAAATGTGGATTCATTTTTAAGAAAATGTGTTACTTGATGATAGTTAGAGAACAAATGTTTACTTTTAGACACCACAAATGAAATATTTTAACAAATGACTAAATGACCTTACTCTTTTTTAAAGGTAGTAGAAAAATACATTATTGCATTGTCAGAGAATGAACTGTTTGGCTACAATTTGTTAGATAAGTTTTAATAAAATACTTTAATCTTAAGGTTAGTGGGTTTCTTTTGCTGTCCAGAAGTTGCTGAGACTGGACCACAAAATTTTGCCAAAGTTAAACTGTTTAAATAGATTGGACTATTCTCTTTAACTAGAAGAATAGACCGGAAAGGAATTATAATCCTTAGCAGTCCTCGTAAATTGTAAGCCAAAGAGAAAATCAGAAACAAAATTGGACATAAAAGATATCAAATGCTAGTTCAAAATGAACAAAAGCTAAGCTTATGTAGTTTCGTATGATGTGTGAGGAAAGAAGAACTGATAAAGTCCATAAAATGTCATACTTTTTTTCAAACAATTGGAGGATTAAATTTTTTTTTGCTTTGATTGTGTATAAATAAATAAATGGTCCAATCTGGGAAATTAGTTTCCTTAATTGCACAAATGAAAATAAATTAAGCTATTTTTTCGGCTTTAAAATGCATTTCCAAAAAAATAACCACGTTGTTTTGCAGATAAATAAACTGCAAAATTTTTCTACTACATTTTTATTAAAATTACTTCTCAGACAATGTACATCAGAAAATGATCAGAAAATCCAAGTTCGATAACCTTTCCCCTTCATTAATGCGACTGAATGCAATAATTTGTTTTCTTCTAAAATTCAAATGCTACCTATTTTACCTTCTAACAGAATTAATTAATAATTTCTAATTGTAGGAAATATTTAGGTGAAAATATTTTTAAAGAAATGAATTGGAATGCCAATTATTTTCTTTCTTATCTACTTCCGATAATTTAAATGGAGTAAAACAGAAAAGAAAATTTTCAAATCCATTTCTTTCAGATGCAGATGAAAAAAGAAATCTAAGATATAGAATGATAACAACATCTTAAATATCTAGAAATTTTTGTGTTAAAATTCATGATCGCCCTATGAGGAAGGCGCGAAAATCAATTCCAACTAAATCGAGTTTTACACCTGATAGAACTAAACAATAGGAAACAAATTTCAGGAAAGTAGACAATGGATTTCATTCATTTAGCAGACACTAGACGGCAAGCTGCTATAACGATCATTCTCCAAATTATATTTTTCTTTCTTAAAACAGATTTTTCCTGCTTTCTTTCCACAACTTTTACAATTGTTCCAAATTATAACAGTTACGATTTGAAAAGGAACTACCTGCTGCAGTTTGGCCGAATAAAATTGGCAAAACTCGAGAGAAGGGAAAAGACATTTGCCAGAAGAACTATTATTTCAGTAGAAAACATTTTCAGCTAGTAATGGAGCACGAACACGAAATCAAACTAATGAAGTCTTTGTCACAAGATAAAAGTGGGAAGGAACAAGAACACTGAAAGAGAGAATTTAATACCTAACTCAAGAATTTCAACTTTCTGACAGAAGAGAAAGTTTTTCGTCCCTGCGACCATGTTCAATCCTTTGTTTCGGGGGATTTGTTTCCAATTCGCTGGATCTTTCTCATATTACACACTCTTTTATAAGAGCTCGCCAATCGGGACTGAGTATTGTCAGATGCTCTTTTGATATCGAACACAGTTTCATTGTTGTCGCAGTTGAAACAACGCGAGTGCAACTTTCTGTTTTCACACCAACTGAAATAATCAAAGCGTAAGAATTTTCTCCTAACTAGGTTTTGAAAATTATTTCCAATTTCTAATTTTATTCTTTAGAGAATCTTTAATTTTATTCATTTCTTTTAATTGTCTTCAGAAATATGATTTTAACCGAATTTTGTAATATATATTTCTAAATTAATTAATCTGGTATTAATATATCTAATTCAAAAATGAAAGCAAAAAGAACACATTTTAGGTAGAAATAAATGCACATACATATTAACTTCAAACTGTACTTGAAGGGCATTTTCTTTAAATTTTGTTTACTAATTGTTCCAGTAAAGTTGGAGCATACAATCATTTTCTCCTATTAATTGAATTTTATATACTGTTTTCAGAAAAATCTCATTTGTAGTTAAACTGTATTTGTTAAGTATCTCAGAAATATAATAATATATGAATTTACCAACGAAACAGACAGATCAAACCTCCTATCCGTAGTAATCATTGTGGAATATCGGAGGTAGTGGGCTTTGGTCCTCTCCAGCTGCAAATCGAGATTCAGTGGCAATCATCAAGGAAAAGAACTATCATCGACAATTTCCACAATACACTAAATGTACTTTCTCATTCACATATGTGAGAGGAACAAAAACAGCATGCCTTTTTATTAGGCTTCTTTCATGTAGTCATCAGGAAACATTAGTCCTTGAATCTCGCATTTCCTGGCAGCATGAATGTTATAGAGAAACAGCTGCCATCCTTTCACGCTTTGTAGTGATGGACAAATATCGATATTCATTGGTTATCGTTACTACTGAGCTATCTCCTCCAGGATTTCTGCTTAAGAATCTTGTATTTTTAAAGTATTCCCACAGACTATACATGGGACTGAGCTTCGCTTTATTATCTTTAGTAATCTGCACTGAAGATTGCTTTGTTTCTAATTTTCCGACGGTTGCCTCCCCTCACTCACTCGTTCATAGGTTGTTGCTAAACTTAACAACCTGTGAAAACAACATAACAACCTGTACCATAAACTTAACTTAACTGTATGGCTTAATTGTATGGCACGAAAAGAAGTATAAATATATGGAAGAATTACCCTTGGTGTAGAAGCGCTAAACTTGCTAATGAAAAGAAATAGCTATTTCCTAAAATGCCCTCATTAATATATATGCTCACTTATTCGCCATTTCAGATTTGTATCGTTACTTTGAAGCACCAAGTAGTTGTTTAGTAGTTTTCAAAAAAATATGAAAATTTCTTTCTTTTGAGCAGATATTTTATTTCACCATATGTGACAATTTTATTATACATCCTATCGCACCATATGTACTAGAAGAAGATGATGGAAATAACACTCTACAAAAGATCAAACGTTAATTTCGATCCTATCCGAAATCTAATGTACGAATTTTTCTGTTTTACAGTCAAATTCTATATCCTAAATCAGTATTTCAGTTTTCATCCAGATTTAATTTAAAGGATAGTATTATTAGTCTCTTTTCACTCTTACAGACTACGTTTCATTTCCAGATGAATAATTGTTAGTTTAATCTCTTCTACTTTTCGATATATGAAAGTATTCTTATTTTTCGTAGTACTGAACACAATAACGAATTGGATGTAGGATTTCTGGGTTTATTCAATAAGTTGTGTTTAGGAAGAAAGAAATTCAAATTTACATTCATTACTTATTCGATCAGGAGCAGATGGTTCTTTGAGAAGACTTCAATGAACTCGAAAACAAATTTCCCATAGAATGCCTGAATCAAATTTCGTCTAGAAATGTCGATTCCCTATCCATTAATCGCCGTCTTTTGTCAGTAGGGCTTTCTGGAATTCGATCCGATTGTTCAAAAACAAAATCAAATTGCTTCCTAACGCATTTTGGATGTTGCTGCCGTTCAGAATTAGGAAGAAATGTCGCGTCTGGATAACGCCTGGACATCCCCATGGAGGCAATTTGTCCTCTCTCGGAATTTCTCTATTTCGTAAGTTTCTTATTTTTTAACCAGGAGAATTTTATATCAACTCACTATTATCTTAGAAGCTGTTTTCCGCGAAACTTTCCTACTTAGACGTTTCTTTCGCTTCTGAAGATTGGATGTAATTCATCGAAGGCAGACATAAACAATGGAAGGAGTTGAAAAGCTATTGGCATTATACTGTACCATTTCATGTTTTCATCCTTTATGTAAATTAAAATGAAGTGCTTTTATTGACGCCTTTTTGAAAACTAAAATTTATATAATGAAAAGAATAAAGCAATAGTGTATAAGGAAGAGAAAGAAGCATTTATTAACACTCTGATTCCTAAGCCGGCCGTAACCGGCCATGCGACTTCTATACTAGTGGGGCGGATTTTGGCCGGTTACTGTTACAAAAGGGTGAGGAGGCATTTGGGCGAGTGGTCATTAAAGGGACCTTTAAAGGAGAGATAAGAGATGAAAGGCCTGCCATTCATATCTCCCACCTCACGTAGTGGAGGAGAAAAGGAGGAACGGGGCGGACGAATCCATTCCACAGATCAATTAGTAAGCAAACCTCCGTATACAACTGTACTCAGATTTTGAGAACTCTTGGTAGTCAAAGGGTTAATCAGCATAAGGGATTTTTTAATTATATTAAATATAAAAATTCGAATCAAGAATTTCTAAACAGAAATTTGGAAATCGATTGAGAAGAGATAAAATTATTTTCTTCAATTATTAATGTATTCTATTCTTTTAACTCCTTCTGAAATTTTATATTACAATATGTGGAAACCCAATTTTCGTTCTATCAGTTATCTGAAATAATAGGTTTGTAGTAATATTCAGTGCATGGGGATTAAGTTCAAAAAAATTATTTTATATTTTCTGAGTAATTCAAAGAAGCTACCTAAAATTAATCTAGAAACTACTTTTAAAAATATAGAAAATATTTCAAAAATCATGTCCAAAGTTCCGTTACTTGCTTTAATGAACTATTTAAAGACATGTGAGGCATAAAATACGATTCATAAACTTCACCTGTTGGTCGAAAATTTTTAGACGGAAGATTATTAGTAGATTATTTTACAACCCTAGCAGGTAATATAATAAGTAGGTCAGTTTACAAATCGGTGTTAAGGTAGAAAAGACCTTGAAGGTAAAGATACTTATGAAAACGGCAAGCGATTATTTATAACTAAATAATACAAATCGGAGAGATAAAATATTTGGAAGCAATATTTGACGTATTTCGTGGTTGGCTGACTTACATGTCTTTGATTCTGGGAATGGTAAAGGTATAAACTTATTGAATAGTAAATCCTCACTGTTTTTAAATGTCTGTGCATTAGACAAGAAATAAATAAGTTATGTGTTTCAGGGGTTTTTTTTCTAAATTTCACTGCATAATAAACTACATATAAAATCAAATCTTGAAAGAGCTTTTCGTTATAAATTGAAATATATGCTTGTAATTATCAACACGATAATTGTATGATTGAGATAAAAGCTGCATATGCAAATAGTACAAAGAATAAGACATTTCCCATTAATACCAAATTTATCAAGCTCCACTCAATTTAAACAAAACCTCGTACCTTGAATGGCATTAAATTAGGAGAAAACTCGAATACGTTTTTTGCTAAAGACTTCAATTTACAGCTTCGATTAACTGATTAACTATATCTAAGCTCTTAAAGCTGAACTGAAAAGAAAATTTTCACAAGTAATTAGTTAGTTTCTCCTAGTTGTAGAATACAATTATTTAACATTTTTCACTATTAAAGGAACAACAAAGAAATGTTTTAAACATCGATTTTTCGGTTAAATGCCTTCTAAGTCTTTAAGGGCTTAATGATTAAGATAACAGTTTACGCTTTAATTGTTCCTAACCATGGAGGCATAAAATATGACATCTATTTCTAAATTTACTGCGTCCTCAGGAGAGCATAAGAATCTATAACTTACACTTAACTGAAATTTGTATTTTATGTGGTAGTAAAATATAATGAGAGAATTTTAACTAAATAATTTAGAACATCTTAAAAGCGTATGTAGACAACCGTGGTGAAAGAGTAAGCTAACCTTTCATATATATAAATCTTTTCTGCTTATATTTCCTGTTGTGTAGACACTGCACAAGGCAAGTTGCGGCATTATTTACTTACCAAATACTTTCTAAATGTCTGGATAGTATGTTATAAGAAATGCTAAACATGGCGTGATCAAATTTAACCTGTCAGAAAACATATATATGCTGATATTTAATTTATTGTTTACAAAGCTTTGGCTTAACGTTACTTGAAACATAAAATATATGAATTTAATATCTTGGGTAGAATTCACGTTGTTATTTAAGGATTTGATACTTTTATGTAAATATCATAATTAAATAAAGTAAAAGCTCCCCTAATCTAATTATGCTATTTATGAGTATTGAGTTCCTATAATTTATCAAAATAGAGCTTCCTTGTAGGATTTCTAGCCTTGTGAGATATGAAATGATGAAAAATACTCATACTTGTTATCCTTAGCATAAATCATAACCCTCTAAACTTTTTCACGCATTTTCTCGTTTCTCATTTTGAGTTTAAAAGCAGATAATTCAAGTTTATGTGTATAATTTCTTAAACTACCATATATAAAATATTCTTAAGATGTCAGATACTTGATTAAACGCAATAAAGATCCAATTATTCTCTTTTAAAACAAATTTGTAAGACTTTTAAACAATCAGATCAAAATAACTAACTGCTCAGAGGTTCAAATTGTATTGAGGGAATTACCGACATTAGCAATACCATTTTCAAAGAACTCTTTTCTTTATATAAATGAAATATAGTTATAAAATAGGTTAGTGTATTGCATAACTAAGAAACTTAAATTTCAAAATCAGAAATACCAGTTTTATTCTCATGCTGAATACTCTATTGCTTCTACCGACTAAACGCATATTAAGGTCAGAAGTCATTATGCTGCGTAACCCTTGAAATTTTTCATTCTTTTCGAATAACAACTAATTGAATTGTGTTTTAATCGCACAATATGTTGCCATGATGAGAAGAAACAGAAAATAAGATTATATTTTGAATTCACTTAACAGTTAATTTAGAATTAGAAAAGAATTTATTTATGAAAATTTAAATAATAAGCTTTTTTAAAGACATAAAGATGAGGTTTGAAGAAAATATTAAATTTATTTAGAGGCTTTAACTTGAAGGGAAAAATCCAGTTTTCTTACAATTCAGATATTTCAACGTAAAATTTTAAACCTAACAAATATAATAAATTTTTAGCAGGTAAATCTAGAAATTCAAAAGTAGCTGAAATTCAATCTTTCGAATTTTAGTGTCCAATAACTATATTTTATCAAACAATATTTTTTAAAAATATTTACGCTTTTAGATACTTTTATGATTTAAATAATGTCCTCCGTTGATTTTTTTTAAAGGCCATTTGCAATTTCTGTTTAAAGGTTATTAAAAATGTGGAAATTTTGAAAATCCTTATAAATATTTCATTCATGGAAAAAAAAAAATTACCAATGCATTTTGATTTACAAACATTTAAAATGGATTTACAGTGCAGTTTCAAAGATTTTATTTTTTCTGCTTATACTTTTTTCCCCTCAAACCAGATAAGCTATATAGAGTCCAAAAAAATCCCTTTTATATTATTTAAAATTGTCTAAAGACTACATAGACTACATTGTGCTTATTCTGGAAATATTGATTGGGTCTTCAATAAATATTATGACATATAAACAGAAAATTTTTTTTCTGTCTGAGTATTCGCAAATCTATCTCATAAATATGAAAGTTATAATTTTCTTTGAAGGAATAATGCAGCCAAGCAATTAAAAAAAATTTAAAGCCCACATTTGTTAATTTTATAGTAAATGAATGTTTTTCCATGTTTTCATTACGTTTTTTCTTATGTCTTTTTATTACGAAAAGACAATATCTTCAGTCAGTAAACAATTTCTTTATACTTGCTGTGCATAATAGAATGATGGCTGTTACCGATTTTTCTCGCGGTTTTAATGGAATAACGAATGCAATTTACATATTATTTCGTACGGAATGTAAAAAAAAGTTTAAATGCGCAAGGTTAATAACGAACAAAATTCAAAATTTTCTCTTCGGTATTGACAGCTGTCAAAACAATATCAGGAGTTATTTAAAATTCCTTATTTTTGTACTCTATCTTAATTTGTATTGCAGAAATGATTTCTAATGAGTACTGCGAAAATTAGTAATATTTTAATAGCAGAAAGGTACGAACAATAAAAATGGTTTAATCAATACTACTAAAATGAATCCAATATGAAAAAATATAATTTGACATGCATTATATATTTATCTAAGAAAATAACTTTAATTCTAAGAAAATAAATTTTATATTTCAAATACGACAAATTGTCTGTACCTATGTTAATAGCATTCTAAACATCATGACTAACGTTTTCTGAAGACATCTCTCTATATTTGTAATTTTTGCAGAAATTTTTAATCTTAACATATTTTAAACTCATAAATGATTTTTTTTCTAAGATCCAATTTATTTCATTAGTTCATTATTACTTCTTCCTCAATTTCATAATTTGATCTGTCATTTTATTATTAGTGCGGTCAGTCGTATTATTAAGTCAAATACTTCAGAATTTTAAATAAGCTTTATCTTATATCCATTTATTTTTGCAAGTGAATGTATTATTTAAAACATATGCAAATTATTCTGCGTTTGAAATATCCGTGATTGTGATAACATTCCCATGACGGCTCCTAAGCAGACACCTCCCTTTAGAAAATTCCCCGCCATAAGATTAGTAGGACATATCATCCTCGATATCAGATTTAGCATGAACTTAGGTTATCGGGTCTCGAAGTTGGAGTCATGCTCTCGAGAAGTCGACACTTTTCAACAGAATATTGGGTCTCCTCTGTGTTAAAAAAGGGAAATAAATTACATAATTTGAAATTTTAAACTGCAGGACGAATTTCAAAGAAATCAAAATGTCTTGAGAAAAATATGAACAGTCTTCAACTTTTAAAATTAATAATTTCCTTCCGTTTGGAAACGCTAAAACCCATATAAAGTTCGCATGTATCTTGATTTATCTTGAAACAAAAAATGAATTGCGACTTGAAATTAAATCTCATTAGCAAAGCATGCCGTTTTTCCACTTTTAAATCTCAAACAGCATAATAGCAATTATTTCATAAACTAACCACATGAAATGGTTGGAAATTAATGGCATAAGTTTTTCAATTAGAAAAGGGAAGGAATAAATACCTCACATATAGAATTTCTGTACAGTTAATGTATAATATTTAACTCGTAATAATATACAAAATGAGATATATGTAAGATTCCAGAAATTCCTCTAAGAATTAAAATTGTTCGAATATTTTAAAACTTTAGTAAATATTTTTGGTCGCAATGAGAAGTGGCAGACATGCTCTACTTATATCAATATTGGAAGTTTCTTGATACGAAATTTCAAAGTCTGTATCAAGGGAAATCAAGAGTTGTGAAATATCACAGGAATGAATCTTCTTTCAGCTTCACTGTCATATCTGATATAAACATCAAATTTACTCAAGCATGTTTAAGCATGTACAAAATTTGACGGAAAAAGATTATTAAAACATGTTTCATATCAAATATATTACTTCTCTGACTCTCAAAAGGTTCAAAAGTATTATACTTTCTTTCGTTAACATTATGAAGCTTTTACGCATCCAACTTTTTCACAGGAATTATTATTTTTTTGCAAAGGACACTTGCAAATTAAATTTAAGTAATTCAACACCCTATTAACAAAAATAATAAAAAAAATAATACAAAAAATATTTCTCATAGCGTTTTTGAACAAAGAATGCGACAAAATAATATCACTTTCTAGACGTGTGTTCTGAAGAAACATGATCATTAATTTCAAAAATCATCCCCAGGAAAATAGCTGCAATAATATAACGCCTAAAATTCGCTACTGGATCCAGCATTAATTTTAAAATTAAAAAAAAAACTTATTTCATAAAAGAAAAGTTTCATTATCTTATAATGAAAAAAATCATTGAAATAATATAATGCTAATTCAAAAAAAAACATTTTTTTGGAAAAATTAATTGTAATTTTATTATTTTATCGTGTTAAATTCATGAAAGAATTCTGATAAGCCTTCCATTATTATAATTAACGTTATCATAAAATTTTCGTCAATAATTAGTTAACTGCACTAGAAACTGCATAACATCAAACTTATGGAATAAACGTTTTAGAACTAACTTCTCTTTACCAGATTATAATTAATATTCGTAAATCATTTGAAAGTACTAAGACCATTTTATGTTATAAAAGTAAGTGCTCAGAGAGGGTTATCACAGTAATGAATTATTTAATGTATTGAAAACATAATTCTGCAAACTAATTCAGAATTTCCCAGATATCTAATCCATTTGGTTTTGGCTATGCAAGAGTTTAACTAAAATTAAAGTATAGAAAGCTATTTTCAGAATGAAAACTCTCAGATTTGAATTTTCACAGATATCTATAAAATATTCATGAACAAAGAACCACATTTCAGCAAATATTAAAAGATTCAAAATTAACTGCAATGTTACTGACAAACGTTAGAAATATACGACAGTGGTTGATTCACAACAGATGTTCCTACCCAAGACAGATGTTCCTACCCAAGACGGATGTTCCTAAATTTTTTTATAGCTTCTGACCTTACTAATGCAATGTGATACATTTAAACAGAATCCCCATAATTTAGAGAACATGTTCTAGAAAGAAGTTTTTTCATAAAATTTGTTAACAAATATTAAAATAATTATAACTTAGTCTGTACAATGCTTAATATTAATAATGAATATGTCTTATATCATACCATGAAACATAGCTATAGAAACATTTGTATAAATTAAAGATAAATGAAATTAAATGACCCAGTTAGCATATAAAATTTACAGAAAAAAAATTAAGTTAAATTTTGAGGCAGATACTTTTACTTACTCAGAGCTATCCCCAACAATAACTATGCAAACGTTTTAGCAACTGATAAACTAAATCTAGAATTTCACGAAATAAATCAATTTCGAAATGATTCCAGAAAAACGCACTTAAACGAATTCATATTGAACTAAAAATAATCGATATAATAAAAGTACGTCGATCATTAGGAAAAGTTGGAACTAAATACTTCATTAGAAGTTACTTGTTACGTTTTATTTATTTCAGTTGATAAATGTCCGTAAGAATGTGTATAAACAGAAAATTATGCCAGAGTTGTTCCGAATCCGGCACCAGTAAATTACTGTTCGATAACAAAATAGCATCTGAAATTACTCAAACTCTTGTGTAAAACTAGAAAGATCCAGCGAATTGGAAACACATTTTTCTTCGAAAACAAAAGATTAAACAAGCTCACAGTGAAGAGAAACTTTGTCTTCTGTCAGAGAGTTTCAAATTCTTGAGTTAGAGATTATATTCTCTCTCGCGAAGTCCTTATTTCTTTCCACTTTTATCTCCTATCAAAAACTTCATCGGTTTGATTACGCTTTTGCGCTCCATTGCTAGCTGAAAATGTTTTCTACTGAAATAATCGTTCCACTGGCAAATGGCTTTTTCGTTCTTCCACTTTTCGCTCAATTCGTAGCGTCCAAACTGCAGCAAGTTGTTCCTTTTCAAATCAGTTCTAATTTGGAAGGGTTCTAAGAGTTGTAGAAGGAAGGAAGGGACTAGCTTTAGAAAAGAAAATAAAAATGTTAAAAGGTGGTCATTAAAGCAGTCCGCTGCCTATTGTGCGCTAAATGACTGGAATCGATTCTCTATTCAGCTTCAGATTTTTTAACTTTTCTTTAATTCTGTCAGGTGCGAAATTCGATTTAGTTGGAATTGAGTTTTGAATCATCCCAACAGAACGCTCATGAATATTAATATAAAACATTTCATGATTTTTAAGACTTTATTATCGGTCTCTAGCGCATTCTTCGTTCATTTTTTATTCTTAGCTTCAAGAAACGTGGGGAATGTTTCACTCTTCTTTGCCCCATTTCAAATATCGAATATAGACTAGAAACATCTTTGTTATTTCAGTTCATTTTGTGATAAGGATTTTCACAATTTAGAAATCATACATTTAAAAATTAAATTCATTTGTGATAAAATATATTTTACTGAATTATTTATAACATGACATTGTCTTCCTGTTTATACTTTTGCCTTGAAAGTTCAGATAAATTCATTTTAAAAATTGATTGAAATATTATTTATTTTGGTAATCGAGTCTCATCAGAGCAGAATTGAAAGTAATTTCTTTCAGAGTCACTTAATAGCTCTATATTACTTTGAAACTATTCCTGTATTATTTATTTTCTGATATGAAAATATTTTAGATAAGTAAAGGCTAAAATGAAATTAAATCATTTTTAAAATAATCACTATTTTAAATGGATCGCCAACATGAGATAGACATACATAAATAAGTATGAAAATTTTGTGTATATGAAAAGAAGGGTATTCCAGGTGATAATAAAAATATAGTGCACAGTTTAAAATGAAGCATTTTTATTTGTTTTCTTTCGGCATAGAGAATAACTTTTCAAATTTTCTTTGAAACAATTGTTAAAATACTCTATTCTCAAACACGAGAAATTTAAATGCAATGTGAAACACTTTCAAATGCTTTATTTTCCCATTGTATTATTATTCCCAATATATTTAGTTTTTCTATAAATGTTTTGTTACAATTAACAAGTGGTAAAATTTTAAAAGTGCAATTGAAGAACAAAGAAATGTACTACAGATGATGCAGTATCACTTCTATTGACTGACACTGTTTATTTAATTAAAATTCTGCATGGAAAAAATAAAATCAGGCAAGGATCTAAAGAATAAAATTAATATACAATATAAAACATATTTTCAAATGAATTATTTATACATCTATTTAAAAATATTTCATAATGCATTTTATAATAGGCTGTCTGTACAGTTTATTAATGACGTTATTTTATATTATTCTGAATCGAATAATTACGCATCAATTTGAATTTATAATTTAAAAAACTCCTACTTCAAACATCATATTATGAACAAAACAGAAAGCACGTTGATTGCGCACACCCACTTTAAAATAATCTACTAATCTCTATATATCAAAATAAAAATATGAATATCTCAAAAATAAGTTACTGGAAATAGCAAGAAATTACATCTTGATTCGGCTCCTACGAAATAATGTACAGCTAAACCTAGAGAGAAAATATATCCAGTAATATGAAGTTCTATTCAAGACAAGAATCATTTTGGAGGATTATCTTCGAATTAAAAATTGATAGTGATGTCCTGTCTTTCGACTTCTCTTATGGAAAGGAAAATATATATAAACAAATCTGATTCTTTAAAATACACTTCTTATCTGTATTTGTAATCTCACATTAATATGAGATGATTTCCTTTTTAGTTTTTCTGTTTATGCTAGACAAGAAGATTCAGAGTAAGAGATTGATTTTTTTATACTAAGAAAATATTTTTTAGAGCTTCTAGAATTAAGCTTCTGTTGCGAAGGTTCTAAACCAAAAGAAAATGTGATGTAAATCTAAATCAAAGGTCAGGGGGAACTCAGATATTCGGAAAATTACATTTTGACATTAGTTTACTTGCTGGAATCATGTTGGAAGAAATGTTTTAGATAATAGAATTTGAATATTCAATAAAACTATTAATTCATACTTAGAAATACAACGCATTATGTAACATTGGAGTATTCTAACTTTAGAAGAATTGATTTTTAATTTTGTTCTTTAGACTATCTCATTTTTTCCATCTGCAGACCAGGAGACATATTTTCACTTTTAAGTTTCGCAAAATTTTAGATATTGATACTTTAAAATTAATTGATTATATAAAATTTTCTAAATGGCTCTACATTTCTGTGAGAGCTCTATTTTAATTATGTTCTTATGAGGGTACGAAAAAGAGATTTTACTTCACTGACATACATTAAGATTTTATTTATTTATTGAAATCCATATCACGGAACACAGTTTTGTTATCCGCTGAAAGCTCATTGAGATCTGAAGTGTCAGTTTCTGTGAAAGGTAGGAAGAATTTCTGGTAATAATTTATACTTTTTTTAAACTTGCACAACAACATAGATAAAATCATATAAAATTATCTTTGATTTCTAATACCCCTAAAGCATTTCTATAGTTTTTCAGAAAAAACAATCATAATAACTAATGAAACAGACTAAAAATGAATAGAATTTAATCGATTTGTCTTTATTTTCTTACTTCGTTGAGATATTATCCATAGTGTTTGCTAGATTATCCACCTAAATTCATAATAAATATATGTTTCGGAAGACGAAGAGGTTTTATGGATACAAGAACTAAAACATTTCTCATCTGTGGAAATGTGGAAATTTACTTAGAGATTCAAATATAATTTGCTCGATATTAATGTGTGGATTTTTCACGTCTGGTTAGCATGTTGTTACATTAGAAAGCATAACATTTTTAAATGCAAATATTTATAAAATAATGAATATGAATTCGTAAGAAAAATGGGAGGCTTTACGTGGAAATTCAGAATATATATTCAAACTAATAAATTTTAATGACATCCCAAATTCCAATTTCTTTCGTAAGTGGCAACAAGAAGTTGAAGAAATGATTCAGTACTCTCTTATTATTATTTTTAATAAATGATGTTGTTCGAATGAATCTCCGAACAATGTCATATCTTTCTTCGTTTTGAATAGAATTTTGATAAAGAAATATTATTATTCCCGATAGGATCTGTTACTTCATATAAATAACGAAACCTTCAAACTCTAGCAAATTTTCAAAGCGATTATGTTCGAAATATTTCGAATAACTTCTTTCTGTATTAAAAGCATATTTTATCTAATAAAGAATTATACCATTCTAGTAGCTTTTTAGTAACTACGCATATTGTTAATATTCAAGATATCAAAACTATTTTGCTCTCACAAAAGCATAATTAGTTCGACGCTTTGAAACATTTGACAAATAATAGTGCTAAAATGTTTAAGTAATCGAATTATTAATTGGAGAAAATAAAAATATTTGTTCATTAAACATAAACATACACTGTGTAAAAACAATAACAAATTTAGAAGTAGGTTGTTATCAAAAGGTTGAGTTATCTGGCGTTACATTTTGCCAATTTCAACATCTCTCTTATCCAGACAAAACAAAATTAGGAAAATCATTAAAAATTGAAAATGAGAAGAATTTAGCATTTGACTTTTTTATCTTTCCAATAGTAATATTTCGTCTAGACATTTCCCCTTGATTATTTTTGTTAAGTATTAAAAGACAATGAAGGTGATCATCTCACAAAATATTTTTGTTTAGCATGAGCTACATATTTCTATATGGAAGTTTATTAGATTCTATTGGATATCTTAAAAAGACAATACTAAAAATAAAGCATGATTTAGAGAAGATAATTTGCTAAAGTATTTTAGTAATCAGGAATTTATGAAGCAAATGCTTTTATTTCCTTTCAAGTAAACCAGCTGAACAGTACAAGACTTCTTAACTTAATTGGTCGTATTTAGTTTAACAAATTTATTTCCTTTTATTATCAATCTTTCGTACTATATTATTAAAGCTCAGTAAACAATTTTTTTTTTAATATTTACCATACAAGTGGATCTGTTAAAGATAACATTTAGTGAGATAATTCAATATTTTATGATCTAAACAGCCAAAAGTTTTCTTGTTCAAATAGTTATATATTTCCATGTATTTTTATGCGTTAATTTATTTCCATACAGCTCAGTATAATGTTTTGCGTATGAATTTTCGATAGAAGCCATTTGTTTGAGCGAGAAACTTGAGAAATAAGGTTTTTTAAAATGAATAAATTGCTTCATGGATTTAAAAAAAAACACATTTTAATGTAATTTTATACAAGGAAAGAAAATCAAAATCCTGAAAATGTTAAATATAAATACTTTTCGCGTGCAAAGCAAATCTGCAAGAAAACAAAATAAAAATGACTGCGAACTTTTAGTTATAGCTATTATGTTGTATTGCATTCCCAGTTCATATTATTATAAAAAGTTAACGGAAATTCTGAACATGCACATAAATTATTTCAGGGAATGTTTATTTCGAATGATGTTAATATTCTACTTTAAGAAATCAAATATTTTAAGCAAGATTTATTTCAAGCTGTCTTTGCCTTAATTATTGGAAATTCATGGGGTTTCCTCAATTTCGATGATGCAAAGATATAAGCTGATTAAAAAAGTTTAAACTTTTATCATTCTGTATGTTACACAATAATAACAGATTTACCTTCTTCTATGCAATATGATGACACGTTTTCTAAATTTAATTAATTGCAATTCAATCTCAAAGGTAATTAACACATTGTATAATGAATCGTCAAAAACTGGAGCACATAAAGAACTCAATAATTCATTTCTGATATAGTTGTTTGTCAATACAGAACAGTTTATTTCAAACAATGAATAATTAATATTAAATGTTTTTCGTCCTAGAAATCAAGTTAAAGATTTGGGTGGAAATTTTAGACTCACTGGAAGGCTGAATCTCTACATCTTAATAAAAATTAATTATATTTAATTGTAGAGATACATAATAATTCTACGACAAAAATCAAAACATTTTTGCTTCTTTTGAACAGGACTATTAATTCGCTTATTAAACTAAACTTTGGAGATAAATAATGCTGCAAATTTAATTATTAAATAAGTCTTGTACGCGAGAAATACTGAATTTAATATTCTTCGACAGAGATTTTATTTAATATTTATTGAAGATTGAATGTGTCGTGACAATCCCTAAAAGCTAATGAAAACGGTGCAGTTTCAATCCCATATTTTTAATTATTTTCACATTGGATTCTTTTGTTTAATACTACTTCAGAAACTTTTTATATGTGCATTTAAATGTTTTCAATATTTATCAACACAGCAGTACGAAAGACCGGTTTAAAAAAATAATCTGTAGATTAAGAAGTGATTTTTGGCATTATATTTTGAATCTACTATTTTAAAAAACATGAAAATAATTAATCGATCCCTAGATATGTTAACAAATAATTATTTTTATTCTCCCTGTTTCACTTTGAGTAAATGATGAAAAATAAATTTTTCACTATTATTTTATTTCTGAGAACTTTCAAAAAAATACTTAAGGCTAATGCCAAGTAAGTACTCTTTATAAGAATTCTTCACTTGTAATCCTCGTCATTTACTTCTATTTATAAGTATAGATTTAGAAGATTATTTAGTAATCATCCTTTCCTGCAAACACTTCGTCTATATGCGTGAATTAAAATATATGAAATGAACTTTAATAAATGCAGTAATACTCATAGCTATTCTTTCAATATCATTTCTAAATGTAAGATAGTATCGTACTCCATTGTATTTATCTAAATATGTCCATTATTTTATAAAATATTATATTGTTTATGGTTTTAAAAACCTTTCTTTCAGCAAAAGTACTCAAATAAGCGTATTATTTTCTCAGATGTGAATTCAAAAAAAAAAATTAGAATGCCATTAAATATTTTGTAAAGAATGGTTAAATACACATTGAACTCATCAAAAGAGCGGATGAGAATTTTTAAAATTTGACTGAGTAAGGCAAGATAAATGTTCTCCAAAAAATCCATTAAAATTAAAAAAGCATTTCAATTAGATTAATTTATAGAGATTTTCCTACAAATGAAAATGATTTAATTCTTTGACTACCAAATTACCATAGAAATATTAAGGAAAAAACCATTAATGAATCTGAAAATGGAAGGTTCTCCAGTAAATAAATAATTTTATATTTTGCTTTCGAAATCATCTGTTACTTTTATTTTAAAAAGTACCCATTTATCACCTTTAATTCCATTTGCTTGTTTTACTGCAATAATTAAATATTATTCTATATTTTTATATTGTCTCAATATTTCACTTAATTACTTTTTAATATTGTCCTTTAAATGCTTTATTTAATGCTCTTAAATAGCTTTTAATTAATGTTATACTTGAGGTATGAAAAAAATCGAAAATTTATATAATTTGAATTATCCTTGATTCATTTAAGAAATACCTGCATAAAAATATATTTACACAAAGCTGTTTTAACAGTTTGCTCAATTTTTTTCTTATTTTATCAAATTTTTTGTTTAAAGACTTCTGGGAATTTAACAGAATTTCATAATGAAATGATAAATATATGAACGTGTAATAGTTTATTGCCTGAGAAATGCAAGACACATTTATAGAAGTGATTCAATGGATTTTTTTTATAGAATCAGCTTATACTTTAACAGGGATAATAGTATATTAATATTTGAAAAATGTATATCTTCAGATTTCCTTCCTGCTAAATTGTTAAAACATCAAAGAAAATGGTTGACGTATTAGTACAAAATATTCATACGTAAAACACAAAAGAATAGCGTTTTCTCCAGAATTTCTAATATACAAGTTGATAATAAATTTAAAAAATACATATATAACAGATCACAGCAATGTAAATTCGACTGAATTTAAGTCGAGATATTTTTAAATACTTGCTCTGAAATTTTATTTCCGACAGATATCTGGGATGCAGCATATCATGATAAATATTATTGCAAGGAATATTCTGGAGGATTCCTTTCTCTAAGAAAATATAAATTTTAACTTTCTTTGCAATAAACACCATAAAATTAAATTAAATACGATTGAAAATTCCATAGCTGAATTAAATTCTTCCCATCCCTGTAAATTGAATTCAGACGGAATCTTTCAGCAAGTTTCTTCTAAACGATATGATTTATCATGTTTCACTATTGAGAGAATATTCTCTCCGCCTAAATGACAGATTTTTGAGGTTTCGTGCTTGCGGGATAAAAAAGTAGTCATTTTCTCTTTTCGAACTGGAAAATATTCAGATAATTTAGCTTCAAATATTAAAGAATGTGTTAAGCTCTTCCAAGTTTCAGATGGTGTTTCTACCAATGATCAGGAAAGCGTATGTTCGCTCTTAAATAAAGCAAAATAAGTTTAATGTGTTTTCTAATTTTCATTAGGCTGCTCCAGACGTTAACATATGCTTTTTAAGCTGGTAAAATGCAGAGAATCCGAGATTCAAAATATATTTCAATTTTGAAAATGATTTTTATTGCTTATAAAAATAAACTAAAGATGTTCTTTTAAATACATACCTAATTAAAAAGGAATTTAATTCAAAACCTGAATGAAATGCATTGATTATCAGCAAATACTTAATGAAATTATTGCACATAAATATTAGCAATCTTGAATGGGAAACAAAAATAGAGTTCAACAATATTTGTCGGCATTATTATCTTCGTTTTAACATATTTTGTTCATAAGCATTCAAGTGGTGTTCCATGTGTAAAGAACATTATGTAACCAGAACGCTTACCATCATCTATATAATTTTTATTCATTCCCTGATTTTTTATTAACAAATGCATCCCAATTACATTTAAAATGAATTCCCTGAAATACAAAATATTCTATTAAACCTTTAAAAAATACATGTATACATCTAAACCAAATTTATGCACTATTTATTAAACCCATTAGTTGTCTCGGCTGCAATGGGTAACTGCAGTTACTAGCCAATAATAGTCCTCTTTCGAGGATTAGACATATGAAAAGATGATTCTGGGTTATGGCATGGATTGAATAAGGCACTTAGAAGCTAGAGATATCCCACATGCGGTTAAGGTTACTGTTATTGGGCTGACAGATGGACAAGGCATAAATTGGAACTATCATATTACTCTTTCCTGTAAGCATTATGTTATTCGCTTTAGCTTGAGTTAGTTCTGCCACAAAATTGTTTTAACACATAAAGGGGAAATAAAAAATAAACCATATATATAATAAGGAAAGAATAATAAGAAGATTGCATTCAAATAATTCAGCCAGCCTTATAACATTTAATTTCAGTGCAACTTATAAAGACATTGTGAATTAATAAATAGTTTTATTTCATTAATAATCAAACTTTACAAATAACTTTGGTGGATGTATTCGGAAGTAATGGAATTATGTTTCTTAATCCAAAAATTTTATAGTGGGGAAATGTTTATGAAACCACTTTTAATTAGAATAACTTCTTATCAGAAAGACTGCAAGTAATTTTATGAAGACACTATCTACTATAGAAGGGAAGTTTTAAAGAGAGGAGTTAGTTGAAAGCAATGTACAAGTACATATCTTAAGACCAACCCGAAATATACTTGAGGAAAGGCATTTTTATATTTTGGTTCCTTGATGTGATACTGCATCCAAACACTGTTTCTTATTTTAATATTTGGTTCTACAAATATTGTTTTACATACATACAATTGCTTACTCGTCATAGAAACTAGTTTTATATTAACTTTGTTATCTTAACCCTTTGCGGACACGTACGGCATGTAGAGTGCGCCAATGGTATGTATCATAAGCTGAATAAAAACTATCAAATGTGGAGAGCTCCCCAAGCCTCTAAACTCGTATTAAGGTTCCTCCTACTTGCTCCACAGTTTCCAATGACAATTAATCAGACAATTCAGTCTGATTGCGCTTGAAAGTACACGAAACGCTTTCCATAACCCAACCTGGCTATCATGAAAAGGCGGAAAATTATCCCTACAGAGCAATATTCAGCTGTTTTTGGAGAATCAAGCAAAAAAAAATACTAGCTGAGGACATACCTTATGCATTAAATACCGATGGAGATGTGACTGAGTACAGCAACCAAGAAACTGATTCTGAGAATGACATGGAGAACAATCAAGTTCACGACGAATCTAATAACAAAACTCAAACACAAATGTTTGCATGATTTATCCATTCAACCTCTTATCTTATTATACCATAAAAAATAAAGTTGTGTATAATTAAATGAGCATAGAGTTGGTGGGAAACGGTAGGGCTCATAATGTGTGCCAACTTGATTCGAGTTTTCTAAAATGTCATCTGTCAAGAAAGACTTCAGTTTTCTAATATTAATTTGAGTGGCTGAAGTATTACAAAGAAGTGTCCTCATTGTTTTTGTCATACTTTTTGCTTCGTTCAGCTAGAGTGTAGCTGGAAAATAGAAATATTATTTAATCTTTTATTCACACCTTAATGATAAGCTTTTCCTACCAAATTTACAAGCAAAAAAATGAACGAACAGCTTTGTTTTAGTGAGTTGGGTTTCGCTTAGGATTTTATATTATATTTATTCAGCCAACTCTAAAATTGATAAAATAAAATGTTCCAAATAAAGCGCCACTTAAGTAATAATGTTTAAGAATTGAGAAATAATTGTACAAAGCGACATTCAAATCTTCGATTTGAAATTAATGCAGTTTAAAAGTTTAAAAAACTCCTTATACATAAGGTAATAAAATCTTTTAAAATTTAAAGGTATCTAAATTTAAAATTTATATACCAGCGTTTGTGTCATATCAGACTTGACTGCAGAATTGTTATTATTCTTATCAATTATGTTAATAAACTTGCTGTCCTTCAGTAATTTTGTTGTACATAAAATATTTTTAAAACACCTTGAAAAAGACATCATATCGTTAGAATTAAAAGGGAT
Organism: Araneus ventricosus; assembly: GCA_013235015.1. Lineage (NCBI taxonomy): Eukaryota > Metazoa > Arthropoda > Arachnida > Araneae > Araneidae > Araneus > Araneus ventricosus. The sequence continues at coordinate 89,234 of BGPR01002854.1, read as the reverse complement.
ATATTTCGGTTATCTTCAAAAAGTTAAAAACTTATCATACGTCTCAGATTGTGAAGCAATTGTCTTGACGCGAGAAAATGAGCATAAATTTTTGGTTTCAATTTCCGTTCATTTTTCGAATTCTGACAATATGGCATCTCCCCCCAGAGCACTAATGGATGAGAAATGAAGAAATGTGAATTGGCAGATGCGTAGTGATATGCCATAATTTTGATGAAATTTCTCTAATACAGATATTCGGAATATTTTGGTCATTTTTTTCATAATTTTTTGGAGACTAACTCTTACCTCCACCAAATCTTCTTTGCACCAGTACGTGAAATATATAACTACAAAATTTTATGAAACTTAATAACATGAAAACAATTATGGACGAGACATATTTAGCATTAAATTAAAAATTATTATAAAAATGAAAATTAAAACCTTTGAAAGAAATTTATTAGTACAGTATTTCCTATATTTCATGGTTTAATTTCTGTAGAGAAGCTGCAACTTATAGTCTGAGAAAATTCTTTTAAGAAGAAAGCTGAGAAAAAATGATCGTACTTTTCGAGGGATAAATATAACAACAAAAGTTCTAAAATGCATTCTTTTACGGATTTCTTCTGCTTGTTTTAAAAAAATCTGGAAATTCCATTTGCTGATTAAATTACTAGCGGAACTTCTAAGTGAAAAGAAAAAAAACTGAAAAAGCACTTTATGGGCGTAAAAGCACTGAAATCAAAGTTTCTTTTATGATGAGAACAAGGAAAATAATTTTTTATCATATAATTTTTCTGAATTTTATTCCCTTAAACACTGGCTACATTTTGAGATCACTATATATATTAGATATTTGAAACATTCAAACACTTCCAAAAATGGCAACATAATTCAATAATCTATTATTAAATTCTATCTTCTAGCAATAAGGATAAATGAAAAATACATATAAACTGTTAGTCAAGAAACATCTTCAGTTTCAAAATAGTGCATTATATATTAATGCTGAAATGCGAAACGGGATATACCCGAAGAATGATTAAAATGAATTACCATCGAACAAACTAATCTACATTAAAAACTGGTAATACGATATAAGTACATATGTAATTCAAATTGTAAAAATTAATAATTGTTAAAAATTCATAGTGTTGTAGGAGAAAAAATAATAATGTTCTCAGAAGTTTGCATCATTTGTAATATGTAGAAATACTTAACATGATGTGAACATATTTATTATCAACAACAGAAGATTAATTAAAATTTGTAACATAGCAATCCCAATTTATGCTAAATGCTACAGCTTGTGCTAGGAAATTTATCCATACGGATCTTGCATATCCCAAAATAGCAACCTTAGAGTAATTAAAGCTCGTTAAAAAGTAAGCTTTATTTTCTTTTCTTATTATGAATATGAACGTCAGAAATAAAGGGAAACTTTGAATTAACTTACAACTTTGAATAACTTGTGATTTGTTGCAGATAGAAAAACATTTTTTTATTGACAATGATATGTTAAAGGAATTTAATATACAATGTTTTAAAAATGAGAACATTGAACAGGTTACTCAATAGCGCAGCCTAGTCAAAAGAAGATTCTACCTTTGAAGCCAATTTGCATACAACCAAATCTTCCAAATTCATACGTGAGATCTTTTACCATTGTTTTAGAAGTCATAGATCAGTCTTGAGTGTTGAAGACCACTTCCATAGAAATGGTGTTGCATTATTACCAAATAAATATCAATTTCTAACAATAAAATATAACCTTCATTGCAATGATTGTCCAGAAGACGTGTTGAAACATGGTATGCGACGTTAAACAATTTATTTTCGTATCCCCTATCATTGCACGCATTCGTTACGACATTTAATGATGCTTTGAGAAGTTATTTTATTTCAAGGATGCAGATTAATTAAAACTCATATTGTAATGCAGATTAGATTATACAGATTTATTTCCTTGAAGCAATGTGAAAAAAATATTTATAAAATAAGCTCTGAGTATTAAATTATCAACTGCCTCAATGAAAGCCTAAATTGTGAAATTATCTTATTTTTCAATCCTTCTTCAAAATTAATAGTTCAAACTTACGAGGTCCGTCACAAAATAGACCTCGCGTTATTTAAAAACGGGACTTTAAATTTAATTAAAATTAACCATAGTTTTTTTAATTGTTGTGTTTTTTATTTCTTTACTTCCATCTTTCTTTTGATTTTCTGTAACTTATTTCACACGAAAATCGGTAATTCCTGAGCAATAGGAATTTACTGCGTTTTCCAACTGAATTGAATAATTTGTTTCTAAAACAATAAATAATTATACCTGTCTTATATTGTATGTTTAAATAATTTAACTGGCTGATTGAAGATTTTAGGTGAATCTGCATTGAATAGCTTATGTTTTTCTGATTATAATTGAATAATTTATTTCTAAAACAATAAATAATTAATACCTGTCTTATATTGTATGTTTAAAATATTTAACTGGTTGATTGAAGATTTAAGGTGAATCTACATTGAATAGCTTATGTTTTTCTGATTATTCTACAAGCAATGGATAAGTTATTATTTTGGAGACAAATCAGTTTAGATCAATATCCGCTATTACCTTGGAAAATACATCCTTAAAGAAAGACAATAATTATGATGGATTATGTTTTCATTTAATTCAAATTATTCCTGCCGATTTATCTCTTTACTGTGTGCTATCTCACAATTATTTGTTATGGATTTAATAAACAAGGATTTTATTGAATTCGATATTTGTTCAAATTTCACTGTTTCGGAATATTTTTAGTGATTTCTTGTAAATATGTCAATTCTTGCATTTAGATGCAAAATTTTGCAGGAATTAATTGAATTAATTTTATTTATTGATTAAGAGTTAGACAAACGATTATAATTTATAAATGTTATTAGATATCACTTGATAACTCTATGACGCTTGAATTCCATCCGTTTCTTCAGATTTTAATGATCTGATTTCAAAATTGATACATTAAATTATTCAATTTCCACAATTTGTGATCTAATGAATAGCAAACTTGCGATTGGAATTTTATTTTGAGCATCAAAATTTCAATATTTTGGTGTGAAACGGAATTATTTATTTCTGTACATTAAGGTTGTATTTAATATATTTACAAACATTGAATACGTATTTTCTTACATTTAATGACGTGGACAAAGGGAATCAAAACAATAATAATTTTTCTTGTTTGATTTCTTACTTTCTTATTTTATATTAATGTTTAGAGGGGATAAGATTGTGAGAGATTGTTTTCAGAAGATTAAACTTTTTATGCCATGTATTAGAGCTGGGAGCAGAACATTTCATCCCAACATCTTATGTGATGGCTGTTAAAGATTGTAGATTTTTCTTTGTTTTTTTATTAAGTGTATTCACAGAAAAAGAATTGTGAAATAAAAATGCACTTTTCACTCAGTTTTAAGTACCTTTCACTGCCTTTACTGCTTGTAGTTGTTATTTATTGGCTCAGAAAAAATATTTTATCACACTTCGCCATGCACATGTTTGATTTACCATAAAGAGATATAAATAAACAGTATTTATTGTAAAAAGGCTACATTTATTGATATACTCAACAAAAGGTGATATTTCTATATTTTTGAAAAGTCTAGACATAGAATTTTGCTTTCATTTTACAGTTATATTAGTTTCTATTTTCTGTTATGAACAAATTCAAATTAAAAATGTATGTTTATTTAGGAAATTTAGTTCTTTATTTTCAAAAACATTTTTAAAGTTATTTATATGGCTGGAAATTGTTTGAATTTTTTGGCAGATTGAATTATGATATCCTTGGCCTTTACTTATATTTGAGTTAGATATGTTTGGATCTGAAAATATGAATATCAGATTCTTCAGCTTAGCACACGATCGCAGCCTCTCCAAAAGTCACTATCATCCTTTCTGTAATTAACAAATTTAATTACAACAATCTATTCAGTTTTCGAGCACCTTTTATGAGTGTGACCTCCACTCCTCAAACAACGCAATTTTTTATATTAATTAACTTCTCCGTGCAAGTGGGAGTGGCATTTGTAGAACTGAACAACTACATTTGAACTTTCAATTATTTGCAATAAAGTTTATAAATTAAAATAATTCACAAATCAAAACGCTTTCTATTTCTAGAGCTGTAGCAGTTTGTATATTAGTAACTTCGTTTCCTTTCCAATGAGAGTTAGTTGAGCATGTTCGCCAAACTAAACTCTGCACTTTTAAGCCAATGTTCGATTTCCTTAGCATTTTCATCATGAAAATTCCCACGTCCAAATCCAACCTCATATTATTTATTTTATTGGTTTTCTTTGCTGATAGATATTAGAAAAATTCTATTTCTTTATTGTGAAGATAAGAAATTGTTGACAATTTGTTGTTTTAATCCTTGGAACAAATTCTAAAGTAGTCTTATCCTGATTTGCAATTTAAACAAGCGCACTTATCATTTATTTCTTTCAGGTTTTCTAGAAAATCCTTCCATTTTCTCTATTATGTACACTCTCGTTTTTTAAGAAAATAATTTTCAAGTTTTTCATCTCGGCGGTGAATTTTGTCTCATTTATACGTCATTTAATTTTGAAAATTGTTGTATACTGTTTCTATTCTAATAATAAAATGTTTTTAAAATTCTAATGGATTTTTGAATGGATAATTCGTATCGCATTTTTGTGGTAAATTTTAAATAATTATATGCGTGTAAGTAGCTTTTATTAAATTTAAACGTTGTAACTACTTAAAAATGTCGGAAAGGTTCAACACGATGAAAAAAATTCCTAGACTCGAACATCCGGTTGATCTTTCTCCATTGCTCTTAAGCTCTTAAACTACATATAATGAGAAGCTTCAAAAGAATAACAGTTTAATCCGCATGGCGTCAAAAAATTTGAAATTCTAACTGAAACTGGAAAAATGAACAGTTTTCGAAATTAATTGAATATTTACTTAAAACTCTTTTTCATACTTTCTATTTTGTATCAGAGAATAAATAGATGGTAGGCAATGAAATGGACTATAAAATTTTCTCATCATTAGCCTCGTCAGAAAATAACTGGCAGGGGGATTCAAAAGTCAAAAATTAATTACTAATTTTTCATTAAACACAATTTCGGTACCATATAATCAATTATACTGATGAGTTTTTCATCGAAATAATGTGAATGTTTATCTTTTAAAATATCGTATCCAGTCCAGTTTTCTTTCTGTTTGAATTTCTTCTTGACGAATTTCATTCATTAGATCTCAGAAAAAGATTTATCTTTACTTTCTAAACTGATGACATTTTATTTTTGAATGAGAAATGGACATCTAAAAGTTTCATGGTGAATGGTATATTATATCTCAGTAATTTTGTTAAAGACAATTTATTTTTGAAGTATTGCGGGAATTTCAAAGAAGAAAATGTTTGAAATTTAATGAATTCCTTTTGGAAAATCTGGAATATTTTTAATTATAAAAACTGTATTCTTACTAAATAATGTAAATAAAATTATTTCCTGTAAAAATAAACTTGAATTGACATTAAACTGTTTCTGAAGACAACTCCTTTTTCTGGGTGCTTTTAAAAATATACTGCTTCGATAAATCTAGTATTTCAAGAAAAAGAGGTTCTCTTCATGCTTCATTTTAGAAAAAAAAATTATGATCCTCCATTTAAACAGGTGCATTTATGAATATTGTAAACACTAAATTCAAAGTAATTTTATGTTTGAAATTTTATTTGAGATAAAAAATAATACAATGCAGATAAAAAGAAGTATCAAAAAGCTTCATCAAAAAGTATTCCCAGGCAATGTACTTTCCCACACTAGATTTTTTATAATATAATAAATAATAAATAAATAATAAAATAAATAATTTTTTAAAAGGCTATTAATGGCAAATAGAAGATTAATAATATGCATCCGTAATAGTTAGTATTTGAAGAAGATACTATATTCTACAAGCAAAAACAAACAGTGCATGATAAAATGTTCAAATGAACCAGACATTGAAATGCAGAATATTACTGAAATGACACCATTTCACATAATGCCAAGTATTTAAACTAGATATTTTAGTCCTCTGCTTTGATAAACCAAAATAAAAATTTAAGAAATTTAAATTCTTATTATAAGTTGTAGCATCTTTTATTAAAAATGAAAGGTCTAGTCTGTGTGGGGTCACAATCTTCTAGTTAATAACATCGAACGTGCAGTTTAACACTTAATAAATTGCGAGTGTTGCTGTCTAATACAATACTACAAACAACGAAGGTAAGAAGAAAAAAGATTTCGAAATTAATGAAATGTGCTGTTTTTTACTTGTATCTCGTGTGTATGAATTCAATTCATTAAGCAATAAAATTTGGAATTTATTTAATTTTAAAGAAAAGATGGAACAAAGGTCCCAGAAAGAAGATAAATAAGTTGGCGATCAAATACTATTAAAATGTATTTGAATCAATACATTTTTCTTCCAGAGGTTTGATTCTGTCAAATTGGAAGAAATCACATATAAATAAAAGTATTTCTTATTGTCTTATAAATTATTGTTAGAGATGCAAAATAAATTACTGTTATTTAATATCTTTTTAATTTTTTGCTATATAAACCACTGTTATTATTGGCTGACAGAATTAAATATGCCATTATTTGGAACACTGTGAATTTTATATAACTATAAAAAAATTTTGTGAATCTTATTGAATTTGTTTCAAACCCAATTTTTATCTAATTTTCATCTAATATAATTAAGTGCTTTAACTTTTTAAATGCTATTTTGCAAGCATTGCATTTTAATAAGTAACATGATTTTGTTTCCACGGAAACGTGTATTGAAAGCACCTTGAATATTGGAAGATACAAAATTGGTAACATTACAAAAAATCGAAGCGAGCATTATAAAATAAATATTTAATAAGATATATTTTCATAAAAATTCGATGACAAAGAGGGTTCTCATTTCTTTCTTCTTGAAGCCATATAATTTCAAAATAAAGAAAGGATGATACAAAAGCCATTCTCTAAGTAACATCAGCAAACAAAAATTAAACCTTCTTGAGCTTAAATAATATTACTTATTTCCAAACAAAAGAAGAGAACGAAAATATTTGAACTTGTTAAATAATTTTTCTCGGTCTTTTCTTTGTCAGATTTTCTCCAAACTAAATTAACCAGAGGAGAGAAAAGTTTGTTACGACAATGCATTGTCAGGAATAAGGAACATTAATTACGAAAGTGGTTTTTTCACTTAGGAGTAGAAATTTATTTTTATCAGTATACGAAAATTTATCCTTTTATCAGATAGAAGTGTTCTAGAATGTGATTGACTCAAGATATATGTTTATATCCAACAATAAGGGTTCCTTGTTTTGTCTTTTATTATTTTCTGGAAAACAACTCAAGTCATTCTTTGCACGACTTGATTTTTTTTTGGCGGGCCTCATACTAATGCTTCCAATACGAATTTGATATAAATGGCCAAACGCTTGATTATCGTATAAAGCTGCTGTCTCCATCTTATCAAGAGGAATTATTGAGTTTATGGTATTTCGTGATTAATGCATCATTAATTAAATGTCCTGAAGCATAGTTGACGGCATCACTAAATGGTAGATGGTCTTAAATGAACATTTCTAATAGCAGAGCTAACGCCCTACAGATGTGTCAAAGATAGCTTTGATCCAATATGACAGTTATTTTACACTCTCTTTATGTTAAGCAACTGATATTAAGCTTCTTCAACTGATTCCGAGATTTAAGGGCATATAAAGAAGGCACTGAATGCATATAATGGAAGGAAATGGTTCTTTCTATAAATGGCATAATATTTCAGAATTTTACTTTTCAGAAAGGTGTTTGGAATATTTATTTCTTAAAATGTGTAAAATAGAATTAAAATAATTCCTTTCCTCATCATCTAATATATTGATCAGTATTTTTATGGATTAAAATATAGGTTGTTTTAAATGTTAGGAATAGTCTAAAAAAGGAGTGAGAAACAAGAAAACTCTTTTTACAGTCAAAAAGTGTTTAATTCTAATTTAATTTAAGTAAGAATCTTTGATATCAGGGAATGGGGCAAGGAAGTTTTCTGTTTGTTGTGCATTCATGTCAATATACAGTTCTAAACATTGAAGTGCCTTCCTTTATAATGATCATTTGCGATGTTATCGGATGTATGATCGCAGGACCATCATGCATGGAATTTTACAATCTGTGTAGATCTGCGTCTTCAATAATCTCTAAGAAAAAATAATGATATTAAGAATTCTAATTATTTACATGGAATGGCAATAAGATTTTATTGGAGTTCTACGTGGATGTTGTATTTTCAGGCAAAGAACGAGTTTGTTTAAATGTACTCGTTAAACGACAGTCATGATTTTTGTCCCTGTTTTGTGAAATTTTCTCTTAACACTTTGTCTCGATTTTGTTTATATAATTCCTTTAATTTTAGAGGTTACCTAAATATCGAATTTCGCATTGGAACAATATAATATTATATACCTGGAACTGAAACATTTCATATCGATACCATGCAACAAATTTATTCCCAAAGACCTATTAGACACATAATGATGTTTAATATATTATTTCTGAGATATATATTAACTTTCGATTCGCAATGTATAAAAATGTATCTTTTTTGTTATTTATCCTGTTTTTTCGATTAAAGAAAAATAATTGGAACTCTCACTTAGAGCAGTATCAAATATATATGTTACAGTAAAGTAATTTATTTTTCAGTTTTGAAAAAAATAAAATTTCTGTAAAGCAATGCACTTTTTCAAAGCGGTTTTAAAAACATAAAAATTAAGAAAATGCTTTTAGCATGAATAAATTTATTTTTAAAACGGAAGATATTTATTTCTTTTGCTAAACCTATAAGTTAATATAATCACAAGAATCTCTCTATATATTGAAAATATAATTATTGTTAAGTTTTAGTTAGCATCTTCTGACCAATTTCCACCTTTATTTACGTGTTTTTAATCTTACAAATAATATCATACTTTTCAGAATATTTGTCCTTGCTTTTTTAATTCTGAAAGTATTTTACCGGAAAATAATAATATTACTTCATCAATAATAAATTTCTGCAGTTTCCGTTTAACTCGCGAGGACACGCAAGAAGGTGTCCGACTCCCCACGCCGCGTAAAATGTGAAAAATACTGACTTCATCTCAGTTGAAATAAGAAAAATCCATTCTAGCTGTCTTTAACGTCCCATTCAACAAACTGGACGTGTTTCTAGAATTTTTTTATTATTATTTTCTATTGGAATATACCATAAGGGGTGTGAAACACCCCATTGCGTACCCTCGAGTCAGATGTCTTTGCTTAATTGAGTGATCGTATTAGGGACAGAAAAATAAAGTTGTCTCGCTATTTAAGTTCTAGTGAGGAATCCAATGTATTCCAGAACATTTTATATTTCTAAAATGGAGATATTTGCGGGTACAAGACTTATAAACTGCATAATAGTGCAAGTGTCAAAAGATTGATGCAAAAGTTATCTTATTCTGTACGCAATTGCAACTCTAGACAGACAGCTGGTACATGTCTTATCCGCTTTCACAAAACCTATGGGAGAAAAAGCCTAAAATTAAAGAATGTATTGTATTATGCCCTAAATTTATTGGATCTAAAGATAAAGCCCATCAGAATTTTTATGTGGATTTCTAAAAAAACCGGTTTGCTGTGTATCTAAGAAAATTAGAAACAGTATTTTTCTATCCAAATTGCATAACGATTATTATATTGATGATTCTTTACTATAAAAAATGTTTAAAACCTGTGTGTAAGAAATTTTATTTTCTTATATGCTATACTGAATAATATAACGCATCACTTACAAAATGTTTCTTCTAAAAATGTGTTCTTGTATAAATAGAACAAATTATATGAATCTTTTGGAAATGATATAGCATAAAAATGCTGCTAGTTTTGTTTAAATAGCGAAATAACGAATTGGGCTGTCGCACACAACTTGCGCGTCTTTGCGTTACTCTTCCTATAGTGCGTCTGGACGTTACTCTTCACAGAGTGCGTCTTCGCGTTACTCTTCCTAGAGCGCGTCCTCCAGGGTTAAATTAAAGATTTTAATTGTTCAGAAAAATTCCAAACGTCTAATCTCTGTTTCAATTGCTGCTGTATGGGTAAATTATTAAAAACGCCATTTACGGAATTTGTTGGAATCTCGATTGATATTTAATTATTCTTTTAATATTTTACAAGTGTTTTTGATCATTAAATTTTGAAAACACATCAATGTAGATAAACTATTCACTGATATTTTGTAATTCAGTTTCTAAAGAAGCTATAAATGATGCTTTCTCTAAGGAAGTGGAATATAAGGGATTAATCATTTGATAAATTTAACGGCTTTTACTGAATTCTACAATTCAACAATTGTGATGCAGAAATCTCACAGGTATATATTTGGCATTCATTAAACGATGACTCTATTACAAAACTTCTGTCAGTCTTAATAAATATCTATTAAAATGTCATTACTTTAGGGACTTGCTCATATCTTGTAATTCAGCTATTTCAAGAATTTGGTTTACATGTTTTATTGCAGTTAATTAGATTTATCACATCCGTTGATTTAACAGCCTTATAAACGAATCTAATTTGGAAGGGGTTCTTAAAATATTATTGAATAATCTGGTGGTACTAGGATTTTATCCTTTTGTGGAGATTTCAGATATTTATTTTAAAATTTAATGCATTACATTATTCAGTTCTTTCCACTGTGTACCCTTTTATATATCAAATATATAGAAACATTTATTTTATAGATGAAAATTAAATATGTTCGGTCGAGTTTGAATTGCCTATTCCCGTTAGACAGTGTTGTGTTTCTCTTATCTAGTGCCCTCAAATAATTTCTTCTTTTTATTGATCTTTATGAATGAAAATTCAAGTATTTTCTTGTTTCTTTATTGTTCCTTTCTTAGAAATGAAGGCTTAAAATAAAATTTAAGTTCAAATAACATTTCGCGCTATTTTATAAATTTGACAATATTTTATATAATTCTTTAAGATGAAAAACAGATATTATTCTTGATTTTTATGAAAAACATTAATTTTGTTCTGGCGCATATTCAGGCTATATCTAAGGCGTAAAATCCGGGTTTACATAACTAATTATACCACACATTCCGAGTTAAAAATCTTCTAATTATTTACATTTAAATGGCATATTGTAAGTAGATAATATAATCAAGGAGTATTTTAATCCATTTTTAATATGTGTCACATGGTCTAACGTAATCTGCACGAGAGTGTGTGATAAGAAAATTTTCTGTCTTTTTGATTTTAAAAAGAATTTAGTTCTTTCAGATTCCTTTCAATCATGGGAGTAAATTAAATTTGTTCAATTGCAACATACCATATAATATACTAATAAAAGTCTGTAATATTTCCACTTTTCAAACAATACTTTAGCGTCTTTATAAAATGTTAATGTTAGGCCGATATTTTTTTCTCACCCTTTCCTTTCCTTTTTTTAAATTCTTAAGAAAATACCGTAGCAATTAGCTCTTGTTCCCACATTTCTTCCAACGTATACCAAGCTCATATACGCGTCCAATCTTTGATGCAACCGGGTTTCGAACCAAGAAACTTTCGCCCACGATGATGGAACTTTACTATCAGGCTCGAAACAAGGCTGACTTCGATATGAGTTTCGTAATTCTTAGCCGTGGTCAGATAGAGAGCACATCACCTTGTATTCTTCAGATCAGATGATCATCTTTGGCAGTTAATTATCTGCGGTAACCAGTATTAGAAGAAAAATATCATTAAAAAGCTAAACCAAAATAGACAAAGTCATTGGAAAATGAGCAAAAAATAACAAGTACAGCATTCTACGATGAGTGACCGATGGTGGGCGATGGATGGCGAGAGCCGATGGTGATCATGGATCCCGACATTCACACTGTGATATTAGGAAAGAAATGGATATGTCCACGGATGAAGACCTGAAATACAGGAGGAAACTTTTTAGATAAGTTCCTTCTCTTAATCTTTTCCAGGTAAACCCAGTAATTAGGAGCAAATAGCGGCATATTTAATATGTTCACTTCTAAGATAGTTTTGAATAATAAAAATTGTAGAAAGAAAGCTGATTGATATAAGGATAAATTAGATTCTTGCCTTTCATAAGGCGAACTAGCTTTTTCTTCTTACAGAACTTTATGTTGTCGGATACACATTTTCGATTATTTCGACAATTAATTGCGCAATTCTGTATCTTATTAGAAAAATATTTTATACAATCGGATTTCAAGTTGATAATAACATAGAGAACATTGAATAAATGTGGGATTTGTTTTGACCGCTTTTATTTTTTACATATTGAAAGTTTTTATTTTCATATAAACAGTATGGAAATTATGTTGATTATTCCTTAAAACTGCGAAATAATTTTCCTAATATTCAGTGACATTTTATTACAGATTGAAAAAATAAACAAATATGTTTTGACTGTTTATATTGTATAATTTTAGTGAAGGAGTTAGGAGAAAACGTAATGTCACGTCTCTTGGTCTGCTTGAATGAACTGAATCATGAGTAACTTTTAAAATTATTTGTTGGATACAATTACAGATAATACAACACAAAATTAACATACATAGTGGTTAGTAAATGCGTTTTGTAGTGTTACCATCGAAATGAGAGAGAATTATCTAATAAAGTATAGAGTTAACGATTAATTAATAGTCCAAAAACATTTGAAATTTAAGATAGAACCCTCACCTGCCAGTCTCATGTTTAAGTTGCTCAGGTTGCTGAAACGGCTTCCCTCCTTCGTTATCTGACTCGTTTACATCTTTTTTGTTTACCAACCCTTCTTATTAAAAGGGATAAATTTTTGCCACCGAAACTTCCAGAGATAAAATCACGCTGTTATTAGGGATTAATGAGTTAAGGCCAGAAGGTTCCAAACTCGTGATGTCGCCTGACCTCTTGATAATAATCAGGGAGAACTTTGTCTGATTTAAATATTTTTATCCCGATAGAAAGCACTCAAAAGATCAAAGTATGTCCTAAAGAAGTTTGGTAATGTGACATGAATTAACAAACTGGTGTTGTTCTTCGATTACGAAAAATGGTGTCACGTGGTTTTCTTTCCAGAACAATTGTTTAACTTAAATCATGAAGATAGCAACGTCACAGTAAAAAAGATAGAATAAGAAATATTTATTAAAACTACATTAACAGATTTCAGACTTTTTATTTTTCCAATACATTTATTAAATATTTCCCCCATATAAAAATATATAACTTTCCTTCACATGCTACAGTTTTGTGTGAACTAAAACAGAAAGAGTTTTTTTCTCTTTTCAGATAACATAATATTTATTTAATGGCCAATCATGACATTCAGGAAATACACAATGCGTTCTCTACGCTTTTTAGAAAATTATGCAACGATATAATTAGGCTGCAAGACCTGGAGTTTTTGTTCCTTTCTTAGGCTGCTTAATTTAATATGATTTAGGAAAATAGGAGACTAAAATAATTAAATTCTGGAAACTGTCTGGTATGTCCATTTATGTATTAACAACGACCTTTTCATGAAATAACTATTGACAAAGATTTTCAAATGCTGCCACGTCTTTCATATATTTAACGAAGGAATACCACATGCTAATCAACACATCAATGTAGAAAATTAATAAATTCATAAAAATACTTCTTAGAAGCGTATATAAAAAAAGACATTGAAGATAAAATCTCACCCTGGAGCACGCTAAATTTTGATGAGTGAGAGGCTTAGTTGATCCTAACTCTTAAAAGCTCTATAGTGTGTTTAATTTCTTTTTAATTGGAAGATTTAATCAATCCAAATCTATTAAAATTATTTATTGGAGCCTAATTCTGAGAACGAATAAAATGGTGTATCTATCCCCCAAATTAACATAACTTAATAATATTTTTAACTAGTTTCCAAATTTCACTTATGGCTTTCAATTAATATTAATAATATTTTTATTAAAATATCTATAAATCACTTTTTACTTAATTCCGAATTTAAGGACCACTAAATTAAGTATATCTCTATTCTTCGTTGTTTCTCATCCCTACTCATAATATATGCAGTTTAGTTGAAAAAAACTTTTCAATCTTAATTGTCGTAGAACATGTTTAAGTGTACGGGCACCACATCGATCACTTCACGTGAGAAATAGAATACGCTTTTCCAACATAAATATAAGATTTCTGATTTTACAGATAAAGTTTCTTAGTAATATAATGTAAACAAACCCATTACACAGCTATATTTAACCTACTAAGATGTACAAGTTCTTGGAAAAGGGATTGTTAACGTCGGTAATTTAACGGTCGGTCGGTCCTCATAACAATTAATGCTAAGGATAATGAGTATAAGTATTCATCGTCATTTAATACATTGCTAAGCTAGTCATCTTAGACGAAACTCAATTTTGCGAAATTCCAGAAACTAAATTCCCCCAAATGGAATGGTTCAAGTTACAATTCGAAACTTTCAATGTGATTAATTTTGATTTCTTCCTTTTAGATTTAAATTCTTTAAGAAAACAATCTAAATTTACTCTAAGCTTTTAACGGAGTGTAATTTTATGTTTTCAACATCAATAAACAAACTATGAAAACAATTTTTTAAATGATTATGGAATACCGTTTCCAAAAAGAAAGGAAAAGGGATATGCTTATGGAATATGGCTAAGGATATGAAACACTTAAGCAAGTTTTCAAAATAATTCGACCTACAAATATCACAAACATAACCTATGTGTCGGATACGCATCATGCATTCTCCCCATGAAGATTGTGTTCTTTTTTCCACTCTAATGAATTTTCCAAATTAGAATTACAAAAGAAAGAAAGAAGGAAGCATAAATTCCCAATTTATGTCATTCAGTTAATGTTGCTTTGTTATATTATCATCGCCATGATTTGAAGCTAACAAACTTGCGGAAATTGAAGAGTCCGATAAATCATGAGTTTCAATCGCACCTTTTCGGAACATTCACTTTAACAGATTTTTTTTTATTTTATAAAACTTCGCTTTTGGTACCTAATTCTTTTTTTAAGTTGCCTTTCCATTAAGAAAGGTATCCGATCTTTTTTCATTGTAAGATATTTTCTTACAGAAGCTTCTTTCTGTCTTTGCATATATCATCGCGTCGGATGTGTTGGGATATTTTGTGTACACCTAACTGGCTGGACGAATGAACAACGTCCATTCTAGTCACATCATTGTACAAAGACATGACTCAGTTATCCAGAAACCCGGTTTAGATTAAGGGAAATAAAGACTGTTTGCGACATTCAATCACTCCAGCGGTCATACATTTTCATCAAACATATTGTGTTCATACGAAAGTAACATAAATGTGAAGTAAAACTACAATTTTTGAAGGTTAATGTTAGAAAAAGCAGAGTACGCTGAATGAAGACGAAGACCATTTTAAATTTCAAAATAACATTTATTAATGTCAAATCGATCTTCTTGATAGAAATTAAAAAGAACTGTTAAAATATTATATACATTCCACCCATGCATCACACACCACCATAGTCAAAGAGAGAAGGATCCCCGGACATTAAGATATAAATACGAAATTAGGGAAGTTTTAATCGTGAAAGATTTAAAAATACAAAAATAATAACAAACAACGAGGGGGAATACGAATCTGGTGGATGACATCATCAGAGGCCTTCATCCATGCAGATTCAAAACCAAAATAGGTTTTCTGTCGAAGAAAAAGACTTTAAGGTCTAAATTTAATTTGAATTTTCCTCCAAGGTCTGAACCCATTCCGGAACAATTTGGAAAGAAAAACACCTATCCACGAAGAAGAAATTCAAAACAGTCTTTTAAATATAAATGTTTTTCTTTCCAATTTGTTCCGGAATGGGTTCAGGCCTTAGAGGAAAATTCAAATTAAATTTAGATCTTAAAGTCTCTTTCCTCTACAGAAAACCTATTCCGGTTTTGAATCTGCATGGATGAAGGCTCTGATGACGTGATCCACCAGATTCTTATTCCTCCTCGTTGTTTGTTATTATTTTTGTATTTTTAACTCTCACGATTAAAACTTCCCTTATTTTGTAATTATATCTTTTTATTTAGAAATTTTTCCTGGATGGTCCAGCACTTGCGTGCACCAAATAAAGTATTTCTATTATTGTTGTTTTGTCTTTTTTTAGATAATCATTCCCTTGACACATACACAGAGATTAAATATATGGCGTATATTTGACGTTATAATGAAACACAGCTGCTACCGTACGGCCCAAGAGAAATCACAAACTGTGATTAATAGTCTATAGTTCAATAACAGTTCTATGAAACAATAAAATTAATAACTTTATTGAAACATACCTATAAAATTTTCATAAGGTGTAAGAGAGTAAAGCAAAATCCGCACACATTAATTTAAAATGAGGATTGGATAAGGATGAATTATTTAAAGGTTTAAGTAAAAAAGTTTAAAATTATTAAAATTTCCAGAATATTTTTGTTATAACGACGCAGAATGTAAATTATTTTGTGAATGCAGGTTCTATGGGGCTTCTATTAAAAGTATATTAAATTTATTTATTTTATGATATATATATGACTATAATATGTATTAATATATACATATAAAAAGAATCCATCATTTCCATCACTGAATAGATAATTGTGAGAAAAAAACTCCTGAATGCGAACAACTAGTTTTGAATCCTTGAAACTCTTTTACCGTCAAAACTCCAAATAAAATACTTAAAGATTATTAATTACTTGTTTAATAAACCATAATTATACTTAACAACCTATTAAAATACACGTTTAATTTAGTGAAAATTACAGGTATTTATGCACTTGCACAGATTTAAAGAGTAATCTGATCCCGAAACCATTAAACTCTTAGAGATTTATAAGTCATTTTACCAGAAAATCTATAATCATGATTTTTTCTTTTTTTATAATAGTGGTAATTGAATAAAAATTTTAATTTTCATCGATGAGAAGCTGACTAATTGCTTGTGAATTTTTTTAAAATTTAGTTTTCAGGAATTCGATACAGCTAATTGGTGTCGTAAAAATCATTTGAGTTTTCTTCGAATTTAATCGCAGGTTCTGTAAATTTTGGATAACTTCACATGTTTTGTATGAATAAGAAATTCCTGTTTCTTTTACTCTAATTTATTTAAAGTGAAATACTTTTCTTTAAGGACAAGAAGTTGGCATATGAATTGTTCAGACCTTTCAAGAGATACATTGTGATAAAGAAGGTATTCGTTTTATTATGTTGTCTATTTTTAGATTATTGCCTATTTCACAGTGAAAAACAGAAACCCAACGACACAAACTCTCCATTTCTGGAATATTAAACATATACAAGGTACCGATTTTTTAAACTCTTAGAAATAGACTTATACTTCAAATTGGAAAATTGCTTCAAACGACATAAAAAGTTATATTCTGTGTTTTTGGAGACAATAAATATACTAATTTATTCTACTACCTCGGGAACTATGATATCTAAATTTTTATACTGTCTCTGGTCAAGTTTAGTAATATACTCTTGACACAAAAATGTTTTAAATAAAAGTTGCCTTCTTCTGTGACTAAAATGATCGAGTTATGAAGCTTTGAATATCACTATTTCAGAAGATTTCCGTACATTTCAGTGACAGGCGCTACTAAACAGACAGCGCTTGTTCTCAGCGGTCGTTGTTTGGCTTAAAGTTATAAAATTGAAAGCTCCGTAATTCAGCCAGTTTAGCTGTACATTAGAGAAGCATTTTTATTTTAAAATGTTAGCCTGTCAAGACTAATAGGACCTGGGAGGGACCAGTATAAAAATTTAGATATATCAACTTTTTTAATATTACATTTATTCAGTCAAACAACTTAAAATTTAATTTTTTTTACGTCTTTCCATGAATTCATCCAATTGGTTATATATGTCTGCTGTATCTAAGGCTTTAGAAATTAGCTATTGGACCACGATTAGAGTGCCCACTCTGTATAATAAGAAAAAATATTCATTGTCCAACAACTCTTTGATCTATTTCTCCACAACTCCAGAAATCAGATGCAGTACAAGCAGCAAAGCATTTAATGCACTTTCTTCCTAACGACTCATCAATATTCTTTCTATTAACTAGGAATGAACGACTATCTGCATTATCTAGAAGAAGACTGCCAACCTTGATCTAAGGGCCCATTTGTCTCTCAATGACTCATTACTCTACTATCTATTAACGAATTTATTAACGAATGTTTGCATTATCTAGGAGACCTCTGAGTACCTTCTTCTATGCATTCCTTCTATCTCTCAACGACTCATCTATCGGTTTTCTATTAACGAGGAACGAACGACTATCTGCATTATCTAGAAAAAGACTGCCAACATTGATCTAAGGGCCCTTCTGTCTCTCAATGACCCATTACTCTATCTTCTATCTATTATTAATGATTTTTTAACGAATGTTTGCATTATCTAGGAGACCTCTGAGTGCCTTCTTCTAAGCTATCCTTCTATCTCTCAACGACTCATATATCGGTTTTCAATTAACGAGGAACGAACGATTATCGGCATTATCTAGAAGCCAACCTAGATCTGCCTCTTCTGTCTCTCAATGAGCCTTCACTCTACTATCCATTAACGAATCTATTACGAATGTTTGCATTATCTAGAAGACTTCTGAGCACCTTCTTCTAAGACTCATCTCTCAACGACTCTATCAGTTTTCTATTAACGAGATACCAACGACAGTTTGCATTATCTAGAATTGGTCTGCCTACCTCCTTTTAAGGTTTATTCTATATCTCAAGCAGAGATAGAAGAACTGCCCAGTTTATTAATCCCTCAGAAACCATGTGAATATGTTAGGTTTCGTTTTAATATGCTAATGTTTAGATTGGTTGGTTGTGTTGGTATTTTTTGCGCAAGAGCCATGAAGTTGACCATACTGCGCCAGAAAAAATGTAAAATCATGTCAAACTAAAAGGATAAGCTAAGATATATATTTAAAAACCGATGTAAAAAGTTTTCAGTTAAAACTGAACTGTTTAAATAAGAGAAAAAAAACTGATTGCTTTCCAAAATGCAAAAAGACGAAGATATGGAGATTCTCCAAGTAATGTAGATATTGAAATTGCAGTGGTATTAATGAAGCATAAAAGCTGTGAGTTAAAATTTGGACACTCTGAGAAGTCATGAGACATGCGTGATGCAAAACTCGTTCAGAATGCTCTACGTGGCAAACGTAGAGCGTGTTACGTGGCTACGTGTTGGACATTCGGGCATCTTCCACAGCTACCACTTTCAGAACGTGATTACATCTTGGGTAGTTGCTGCTTAGTAAAAAAGTGATTTTCAAAATTTTAATTAAAAATGTGGTTTATTAAAAATTTATCCAAATTTTCAATTTTTTTCTCAATAACTGCTGAGCATATCACCCCAAAAAATCATTTTCAGATCGCTTTAAAATTTTGCATCTAATTTTGCAAAAATTTAGCATTTAATCGTCAACAGTCTTATTTCCATATACGTTTTCCACTGATTTTAATCATTTGTTTCAAAAATAGTTTTAAATACGGTTTTGAAAAGATGCTTTTCACTATGTAACAGAATGTGGCAAAATAGCAAGATTCTGAATAATCAATGTGATAATTTTAATATCTCTCATGCGACAAAAAAATGAATTTTAATTTTTTCAGTTTAGTACTGAATAATGCTTTAACTTATTTAAAAACGTTGTATGTATTTAGGCAAGAATTCTAGCTATAAAAGATGTAATGTAAAAACCGTTACCCCTAGAACGGTAAGCGCTAAAGCAATCAAAACTGACGAATCAAGTTTAAGACATTGTAATGCTATGAAGCTTCGTATTAGAGACTCTATTCTCATTTATTTTTAATTTTTATTTATTAACTTTTAGTCAAAAATAGTTTCATGTTTTCAGAGTCCTATTTTTTTAATATATATATATATATATATATATATATATTTAAAATTCGGTGCTATTTTAAATAATAGGATATATTGTGTAGAATGTTAAAAAGACAATTAGCAATGGACTGATTGGTTGCAAAGCTTAAAGATAATTCGTAGTCGTAAGTAATGTTGAGCATGAAAATGGGTGAAAAAGCAGCGATGACGATTTGTCTTCAGCCGTAAGGAATACCGATATCAATATGAGGTTAGAGGAGAGAGATCTTCATTTTTTAACATTAAATCAAGTCACGGAACTTTTGAAGTAAATTGTAAGCTCACAATAATTGAAGATTAAGAAAAACAATTGCATGCATGATGGCATTACATTATTAAAGGGTATGTTCAGAGATTTTCTCCGATCAACTCCAATTTTAGAGATATTCCCTTTAAAGTACATGTAATTAAAATAATTTATAATTTATGTTGTCATCTTGTTTCACAAGACACTGCAGTCTGTTGTGTTATGAAATAATTGAAAAGTTCTAGAAATTATAAGATTTGAAATAACTGATAATAGAACATACAATCTGATGATTTTCAGTTAATCTAAAATACAGAATCAAAAGCTTTTAAAGAATTAAATGTTTTATTATTTATAAAAAATAGCTAATTATTTCTCTAAAGACAGGATTATCATTTCTTAGAATTAACATTAAAATTTCACCATAAAATCTTATAAATTTCATGGTACTTCTAAGTAAATGCAACTTCCTTTCATTTATTAGATGCAGCAATTTTTTCAGAATTTTAATTTTGACTTTCGAAAAACAATCTTCTGCAAAACTAAGCCAATCTCCATAATGGAAAGCAGAAGAACGATACAAAAGAATTTTAATAGCTTTCTCATCTTCTTTCCATGCTTGTCGCTGTTTTCGAAATTAGCTAAAATCTTCCCAAAGCGAAAGAAATGTATGAGTAAGGAAAGTTTCGGAGAAAAAGTGGCCCTGAGATAGTAGCGAACAGAAATAAAATTGTCTTGGCCACAAAAAAGAGACACTTCCGAAGTACTGAAAGTCTGAGAGAGGAGAAATTACCTCCACGAGTTGTCAAGACGCTACCCAGACACGACTCGCATTTCAATTTCCCTCCAAATTCTTAACTGTGGCGACATCTAAAATGCGTTAGGATGGAATTTGATTTCGAAAGTTCTTTTTCAACAGTCGGATCGAATTCCAGAAAGCCACATTCGCAAAAGACGGTGAACAATGATTTGGTGGATCGACATTCTGGAGCAAATTCAATTTAGTCATTCCATGTTAAATTTGTTTTCTAGCTTATTCGAACTTGTACAGAGAGCCATCTGCTCCTTTTTGGGTCTTAACAGATGGGAAAGCGAATTTCATTTACTCTTAACCTCTGCTTATTAAATAAACAGTGAGGTTCATAACACATTTCATTCATGTGTTCGATCTTACTACAAGCTAAATATTTTCGTGTATAGAGCGGAAGTATACGCAGAAGAGCTTACACTTAAGACAGCTGAACATAATAAGAAATGTAATCCCAGTTTTAAAGTATTCTATCAAGTGGTTATGCGGATGATTTTATGATATTTTATTCCAACTTGGAGTGTTTCACTTCCTGTTCCTGGAAACTACTAAGTGATTTTATCTATTTTTATCAAGAAATGAAATTAATTACTATGACTTTGACGATATTTTTAGTTAGCATTTTTTAAACACAATAAAGGTTTGAAATTCTTGTAATATTACATTAAAGTTTAGTAGGGTGTTTATTTTGTAATTTGGAATTTCTTTAATTTTTGTCCATAACTTTGAAAAGTAATGTCTGAAAAAAATTTTAATGCGTTTTGACATTCTAAATAGTCGCTAACACTTTTATAAAATAAGAATAACAATGTTTTCTTCTAGGAAGTGTCATGCGAATGAACACAGTTACTGTAATGTAAAAAGAATACTAGCGATTTCGATTCATATTTTTGAAACTCAACATTTTGTTATAAACACAGTTTGGAAATTCCAACAAATCACATTCAATATTGATAATTTCTGATATTAATGATTGTAAACTCATATATGTTATATATAAAATAAGCCTTGTATTCTCTAATTACTCGGTATTTAAGCCATATTCGACAAATAACTCTTTACGTTTCAAAAACAACCAATTCCATATCACGTTTACACAGCTATAAGGGCATTAAACACATCACGAACAAGAATGCAGACGAAAAACTATTTTAGAATACAATAAAAGAATTCTGTAAAGAAACTAAATAAAAGTTTAAAAGCAGACGATTAACAACTTCAGGAACAAGTCCGATAAAGGCAATAAATAAAAGCGTTCAAGTTTTCATTAATCTTTTTATATAGGGAGAGAGATACATAATATTTTTTATATAGCGAGTAGATGTTTACATTAGTTATTACTGAGAACTTGCCGAAATTTGTTTATTCATTGAATAAGAATGATTTTATGTTATGTCAAAAGCATAAAAAATTAATACGTGATCAAAATAAATTTTTCTGAAATCAGCAATAAAATAAACTTTATTAAATATGAAACGACAGTTACTTTATTCAAAAAATGAGTTGCATAGTAAATATGAATCAATTCATTAGCTTTACAAAGTTCAATGATATTTTATTCTTAAACAACGTGCTGTTACATTTCTTGTATTATATTTTATTAGATAATAGTAAATTTATGTCTGTAAGAAAATAACAATTGATCTGTAAATATAATAATATTTTGAAGAAGCGTTTAATAACTTCCTTGGGGCTGCATTGAAGTACTAAAATCTTCTTAACATATAAAAAAAGCAAAGAAACTTTTTGATAAAATAACAATCAGTTTTCAAATAAAGTTTTTTCACCGAAGCCTGAGATTTTTTACCTAAAAATAATGATTTTTTAGTTTGACATTTTTGTAATCGATTTGCCAGTGTGAGATTATTTCATTTCGAAATAAACCAAGAGAATCTCTTTCTACAGGCGTATTTATCGAAACACTCAAGAGCAATTGACAAAATAAAAGTTCGATTGAAGAGTCACTTTAAGAACGGATAATAATTTAGACTCAAGGACTGCATTAGGAGTCGTAGTTGTGCTTTAATTATTTCTTTTGATAAGTGTCTATAAGTACATGAAAACAGAAAATTGCGACTTCGTAATTTCGATACCAAAATTTGTAAATCTCTATTCGATATCAAAATAACAAATGAAAACACTCAATATACATGGCAAGTGTTTACAAGGGAGTGTGTGAAATGAGATATATTTAACCAATTGGAAACTACTAATTCACCCGAAACAAAAGATTAAACATATTCGCAGTGAAGGACAACTTTGTAACCGTCAGAAAGTTTCAAATTCTTAAGTTAAGAGATTAATTCTCTTTCAATATGTTTTTATTTCTTTCCGCTTTTATCTCGTATCGAACCCTTCTGAAATTTGATTTCATTTCTTGCTCCATTGTTATTTGAAAGTGATTTTTACTGAAATAATCGTTTTGCAGGAAAACATCCTTGTTCCGAGTTTCTTCTATTTTGTAGAGGTCAAGCTACGACAAGTTGTTCCTTTCCAAATTGTAACTATTCTAATTTTGAGAGATCCTCAAATTTGTAAAAGGAAGAGTATGAGACCTTCTTTTGTAAAGAAAATGAAAAATTAAAGGGTAACCGTTTAAGCAGATCGCCATGTTTTATGTTCTAATTGGCTAGAATCGATTCTCTATTCCACTGTAGATTTTTGTTTTCCGTTTAATTCTATCATGTACAAAATTTGATTTATTTGGTATTTATTTCAATAAACCAAATAGAACAATCATGAATATTAATATAAAACATTTCCAGACATTATTATCTTATTACCACATTCTTAACCTTGTGGTGTCTTGGCCTATGGGCGCCAAATAATTGCAATGCTTAGGTTCACCTAAGTACTTTATTTCACACACAACTATAATTTAAATAGACATAAGAAATCTAGACTAAAGGATTATAAACAAAGTTCGTTAGATAGAGTTAAATGTTCTATGGAGTCAGAGTTCCACAAGAGATGGAGATCCAGACTAATTTTCCTATACGGTGATAGGCTAAGCACGAGAATACAAGGAGTGCTCTAAATTCGATGAGCCGATATTTCGGAAGTAATAGCTGATTCTCAGCGAATGTTGCCTAAGTCCGAATCAATTCGGGACTTTAATTCAGAGCTGGTCACACAGCTCTTTTGCCCTGCCGGAGACTAAAACGCCATTTCGAGCCTCCCTAATTCGGTTCTTCACCGCTCTCTCCGTTCCAACACAACATCCCCGTTTTTGTCCCTACCTCAAGGGGTGGAGCTCCGCCTCCCTTTCACTCCACTGGGCAACCGGACTCCCGGGCGACCAACGACTAAACTTCCATGTCCCCAATGGTAAATTCCGACCGTGGGATGGTTCCTGAGTTTCGTAACCACTGGAGCTATGCAGGTGTGACATGAAAAAGCACAGCTAATCTCCTGATAGCCGACCCATATGTGCTCTCTGACAGATATTTATCCCTGTGTATTGTGATCGCTATCCGCTTGCAGCTATTACCTTCGCGAATGTTCTCTTAATGACCACCAGGTGTAGTTGGCTTGCGGTTTGCGGTTGAAATGAAAGGTAATCGACTCTTTTCTCGTGGAAAACTGTTCTCGCGGGAAGGAAAAACATCACAACCTCTACCCGTAACTGGCTGAAAGGCGTAAGGATAATTTTTCATTTCTGCTTCACTTCATTTCAGATGTCGAACGTATGAAGAAAGAAGTATTTGTCATTTTAATCGATTTCAAAATATTTTCCAAAGTTCAGCAACCTCTGCATTCAATTACTTATTTGTAATAAGTTACCTTCTATTGAATTAAATATCTCATTATATTAAACAAATTGCCTTTCTCTTTCTTTAAATTTCAAATAAACATATTTTAAGAACATGTTTAGCCGTGAATTATTTGGAAGAACACTCCTTATATTAAAGGTGCTGAAAGAGAATTGTTTTAAATAATAACATTTTACTTAATTTTATCTTTTACAACAGATATTTTTGGACAAAATATTTTATTAGAGTAGGAATTAAGTTGAAATAATAACTTTTCAATAAAGATTTCACTCTAAATTATCATATAGCTGAATCTATAAGTAAATAAAAGCAAGGTGTAAAATAATGCAAGGAACGAAGATGTTTTAACCATTGAAACAATTTATCTTTTTCTTTCTTATATTAATTTCTGCTGTGAAATAATATATACACTAATTTAGGTACACAGAAACGAATATAAAATTAACTTTCAGAAGGTTTTTCTGATTATTATTACTTCGTTGGTCACATCTGGAATTGCTTCAAACATTTCATATATATATATATTATATAATATCATATATTTCATGGTATTTATATACCCATGGTGAATAAATCTTGCATAAAATCTGCATTAAACAATTGCTTACATTTTCTAAATTTTTAAACTCTATTTTTGACTTAAATGAACGACATTGACTTTTGTTAGAATGGACACGTATCAATATTACCTAATTTAATATGACCTTCACTTCAAAAATTGTTTTTAATTTCTTCTTAAATTTCAGTAATAACTTAAAAGTTTTCCTTTGCTCAAAATTAAAGTGTTTTTGCATATATATATATACTTGGTGGTAACAGCATTGTATGTAAAAAATGGAAATTTAATATTTTAACTTTCTATGCTGATTGAATGAAATACTGTTTGGACATCAATTTCCGGTTCATATAAATCCAAAGAAGCAGATAATTGATTTTCAACAAGAATCAATGTGTGTACTATTTTCGCTAACACATGACTCATTAAAAGACACAGCTCTGAGGTTGATTAATTTTAGAAATGAGTCATCGTCGGAAAAGTACAAATATAATTAACAATTCATATATTGATTGTGATTCATTAAAAGTTAAACTATAATTCTATATTTGCGTTTAAGAGGCTTGCAGGTTTTTTTTTTGAAGGCTCATATTATATTTTTAAGATAATTTATTTATGAACCCGAAATGTTAAATTCATATGCAAAATCCATGTAATCTTAGGATGAAAAGAAGTTAAATACTAGAAGCTTAATTTTAGAATTACTGAAGCCATATACTAATAATTGTCAAGAAAAAAGTATCCGCTGATTTTTTTAAACAATGAGGAACTTAATGTATTTACGAGTAATAAGCCGATAACTGCATTTATTTCAATGAAATATTTCAGTTCTAACCGAGATGTCAGTTAATGTTATTAACATCAGAATGATAACAAACATCGGTTTCTCAACACTGCTGTCAATTTGTGAAATTATATAAAAAAATTTAAATTAAAAGAATGTAATATTCATTAGTGAAATTAAAGTGAATGCAATTTTCATTTGCAATTGTTCTATGAAAAATACAACGGTTTAAAATATTCAATACATATTATATATACTGAGGCAATAACTCTCAAAGTTATAAACATTTTCAAAGAAGTTCATTTGCTCTAATCAGAATGAAATTATAAAACAAATTATTTTCTTCACTACGAACTATAAGCATAGATTTCAGCAGCATATAAAGAAGATATTTCTTTCAATCTACTTTTCAAAGTATCCTTGTACTTCGCTTACAATTAAGATATCAGAACAGTCTTTCATATCATAGAAAGAAAAATAAGGAAATATATTGTAACATGAGGAAAGTACTATTGCTGTAATGTGTAGATGGAATAAGAAATAATAAAATGCTTCTTATAATATGAGCGCATGAAATCACTAAATAATAAAAAGTCTCGGCTTATTTATAAATTAGACGATTTTAAACACTTTGATATTTTATATTTCTTCCAGAATAGAGGGCTCATCAAGATTTCGTTTAGCAATAGATTGCGACATTTCGCGTTAAATTCTTCTACTAATTACAGCTGTTGTTGATATAGGGGAAACAAAATAAATAAATATGAAGAAAATATCAAAAAGTGACAAATTTGCTACTTTGGCTTTTATTATCTTTCTTGTTCACTGTTTTTCTCCGGTTTTTTCCCCCTCCATTACGTTTAAAAGCCATTTAAAGACTATGACGGCGATCATCTCGCATTTTTCCTTCAGAAAAAGTAACTTAATTACTGTATGGAAGATCATTAGATTTCACTGGATGCCTTGAAAACTCAATACTAAAAAACATGATTCTGGCAAGATAATTTGCTTCAGTATTTTATTGATCCCAGATTTAATTAACGATTGTCTTGTTTTTTATCTTTAAAGTAACTGAGTGAACAGGATGAAATTTCATAACTAAATTGCTCAGAGGCTTTTTTGAAATGTTTAGTTTTCTTAATGAATAAATTTCCTTCAGATTAATAACATTTAAATAATTCTCTTTGTCCTAAATTTCTGCCTTACATGCGATCCTGTCTATGACAATATAACAAACTATCTATGAAAATAAATTACTGGATGTAAAATATATGCAGTTATCTAAACTTAAGGGAAACAAATTGCCTCTTTTAATCCGCTTATGTTAATTCCTTTCGTTATATTAATACCGCATTACAGAATAATGCGATTCAGATGAGAATGACTTAAAATTTTCTTTGCTTCATAAATTTACAATTATGCCTGTTTTTAAATACTTAGCTTACTACTATTTTTCCACTTAATTATTTTTTAAAAAAATCTTGAAATGATTCATTTGCAATAATAATAGCCTTTCAATTTTTCGGAGGATTAGAAATGTTTCTAGATATTTAATTACTTTTAATCAGCAACATTTGTTTAAGTAATCATAAAATACTGAAGCACACAAAAATCTCACTGAATTATTTCTAGTGTCTTCAACATAGAATTGTTCATCATGAACAATGAATCATTAAAATAGAAGTATTCTCGTTTTAGAAATTAAGCTAGAAGTTAGGTGGGAATTTAGAAATTTATTGTAATAACAAGATTTGTATCTTATTTCATAATAAAGATGTTGTAAATTTAGAGTTATTTTATAATTAGTACGGCATAAATTCCATTCTTATTCCCCTTGAAAGGAAAATAATATTAAATGTTACTACCTTCGGAGCATTTTTTTAAAAAAATTGTAATGAAACATTCATGTTTCGAATTAAAATGAGTTATGAAACTAGGAATTCCAATCCAATTTCATTGGAAATTTCATTGACTTTCATAATATAGGCAATTTTTAGCAAAATTTTAAAGAAAATTTGCACTTACCCCAAGCCTCTATAATAAGTTGTATGTATTGAATATATTTCATCAATATTTTCAAAGTATATAGCTAACATGCTTATCTGTGTTATGAACTAAAATATTTTTCATACCCAGAAAAGTGTTGGAGATATTCCAAACTTTGTGATCAAACTCGAATTTTTTAAAATATATCATTAATTTTTCTCACTAAAAAGTCATTAAAAAATTAAATATACGCAGAGAGCTTAGATTTTAGTTCAAAACATAGCTAGAAGCAAATAAAACATTTTGGCCAAATTTCATTTTAATATCTTAAAAATATTTTCCAAAATGATTTTTGCCGCGAAGAAAAATATCGAAAAACACAATTTCTCAGAAAACGCTTTTAAAGATTTTCACAGAAAACAAAAAATTTTGTACACATCTTAGAATCTTAAAACTCGCCATATTTACAAGTCAAACCCTCTTTTACTTGATTTTAAACGACTTTTGTGTTCATTTAGCTTTTTAGATTTTTTTCTAAATAATTTTGTGTAGTAGATAGTGAGTGGCGTCTCGATATCTGAATTAGCTTCTTGCCAATTTCCTTGTAATTTTTAAACATCTATGGATAAATTTACATTGAAAAACACTTGAGAACAGGTAACAGTTCAAAATAAATGGAATTAAATTATAAAACTCAACTTGAGCGCCAAAAAATAATTTTTACTGTTGTAATTACTGTTGTGTTGCATTTTTTTTAAAAAAAGCATCGCCAAAAACCAATAAAATAATAAAAATAAGAAATGGAAGCTTAAATCTATTTTTATAGACAATATGTCTCATGATAATTAAAAAAATAGTTATTCAAACTAATTGTTTGTATTTTTAAGGCTCTTTAAATTGCAGCTTCCGGTATCAGAATTGTCACTTCAAGTTTATTATTTATGCTTTAACTTTACTTGTAATTATAATAGAAACAAAAATAAAGCATTTTTAGATACTTAAATGTATGGCCTATAAAATGAACAAATTTCGAACATTTTCAGCAAAACGAGGAAATTAGGAAGTCACATACCTTAGAATCGCTCATTGAATGCATTCATAAACAGGTAAATAATAATGCACAGTTCCGGATTTAACAATTCTAAATACTGGGATTACAAATTATTATAAATGTTCAATACTCTCTAATTTCAAAATTTTATATAATTCTAGCATTTTAATAATTAAATTTACAGGATTACGACAAACCTTTTCACTTTTCACACACACAAACACATGTTATTTATTACTAGCGACCTTCAGCATCCAGCTGGATTCGTTGTAAATACTTCCTCTGTTTAATTTAATTAAGCCTATTAAGCAAAAAATTTCATTCGTGGCACAACAAATTATTTTTCAACTTCAAATTGAGATAGATATGTAAATAGTGCTACTTTAATAGCTTAATAACTCTATTTATTTTGTGCATGAAACTTCCTGTTGGATGCAAGTAAGAGACGCATGAAAAACGTAACTACGAGCATCATTTAATATCTAGCAGCTCGTTGAATTCCGTGTTGCTGTAATTTTCTTGTTCCTCTTGCAAAATTTTCAGATGATTCCTATATTTTAATGGTGCAACGCATTTTATATGCATTATGTGAGGACAACAACAGGATGTTAGCTGAATTAAAAACATCCTGACAAAAAAATTAACGAACAAATATAACCAAATAGCATACAAGTTATATTTCATAATATGTAATCTAACTCTGAACCTTTGCTTATATATTCGTAAAAAAGAAAGTTAAATAAAATGAAAAATTAATTCTTTCGGCATTACCAAAGAATATAAAAAATAATTAGTATATCCATGAATTAGCTTTTAACAATTATACAAAAACACGGAATAAAATATTTATAGAAACAATATAAACGGATTGAATTGCATTGTATAAAATTTAAGGAACTTTTGAAACAGGAAAGTTTTTACAAAATTATTTAACACTGGAATTGTTATCTGTTATAAGCCTAAGATTAAGCAAGATGTTGCCTCATTTTACGCTTAATTATCCCATAAATTGATTCCCAATACTTTAGCAAAGTAGACCTCCTCTAGGACTAACTGTCATATAGGAGAATAATGAAGTGTTTGTAATATTTCCGATAATTCTAAAGGTTGGTGTTGGCTAAAGTGTGAGAAAGCTTATTTCTAATAAACTCACATGAAAATCAATGCAAGACTTCTAAATTATTCTTTCTTTACAGTTAATATCACTTCCATAAAAAATAAAATATATTAAAGACGCTTCTATTAACTGAAATGTAGAAAATAACTTTTATCAAATATCTGGACGTCGGAAAAAATCATAAAGTCATAAAAGACTGGATGGAAACAACCTAAGGGATTTGGAATTTTAAACATATTTACAATACTTTTTTAGTTTTTAAGCATTGTTATGAATATCTTTGCTGAGAGTTTCAATGAGATTTAATTTAATAGCAATAAATATTGTTTCCTATGCCTCGCGCTTTTACTAGTTTTCTCTGGCTATCTATATTTTAAATGAAAGAAATTATTTTAATCTATTCAGAATTTTAAAATAGCGTAAAATAGTATTTTTAACATATCTATAATATATTTTTTAAATTGTTTGGAATTTCTTTCCTAAGATATTCAATGCCATTTAATTTAACCGCGTTAAATAACGTTTTCTATGTTTCACGCTTTTAAGATTTTGACCTGCTATCCATTTTTTTGACAAAATAAATTATTTTATACTTTTCAGAATATTCCAATACCATGTATTTGAAACATTCACGTAATTTTTATTCATAATAATTATTTGTTTCAATTAGCAACCAACAAATGTGATATAGATAATATCAAGGATTTCAATCTGATAAACATAATTAATTGGCAAATTTAACCTAGCAATAAATTGTAAGAATTTATCCAGTATCATAATTTATATAAGTTGTAGGAAATCTCATAATTTAAAAAAAAGGAAACAACGTGCGTAGGATTTCTCAAATTCTTATTTTTTAGAACAAAATAATGATTCTTGTTTCATGCTTCAGTTTATGTAAAGAAGTTGTGATTCAAGTTCTGAAAAAAATATACCAGAAAAAAAGCTTAGAAAGAAGATTTAAAATGCATCGAGGGATAAATTGATCAATAAAAAGTGTATAAATGTAATGTTTATGTATTTCAGAAAATTGCCACAAAAATTCTTTTCTTTTTCCGGGAATTCCATTAGCTGATTAAACTGCCTGCAAAAGCAAGGAGAATAAAAAAAGAGAGAGCATGTACGGAGGATGCAAAAGTACCGAACCTGAGTTTTTTAAAGAAGGAAAAAAAATCTTTTACGGTTTTGTAACATTTCATATTATTAATGATTTTTCTTTCTGTTTAAAATTTTTGAACAATTTTTTTTTCTTTTGTTAATAAATAATTTTGCTGGTCAGGAAAGGTTTCAAACCGTGAATAAATTGATTACATATATTATAAGTATAATAATTAATTTCGTCCTGTCACATTATCAGCTGAAATGGAAAATAAATATTTAAAATGATAGTTAAAGAATGTTCTTAGTTTCGACTTTGCTTTGTTCATTCATTTCCCATGAACAATTGTGAAGAAAAATTACAATACTAAGTACGATTCTGCTTGTTATATTATTGCAAAGAAATAAAATTACGGTACTTACGTATTAACGCCACCGAGGCTGCAGATTTGGCGGTTTTTAAGTGCTGCCATTTTGGTGGTTTTTGTACTTACGTATTAACGCCAATTTGGCGGTTTTTAAGTGCCGCCAACGCCACCGCAGCTACAGATTTGGCGGTTTTTAAGTGCCGCTAATTTGGCGGTTTTTGTAAGCAAGATTGCTCTTTATTGGCGCATTACCGCCAATTTGTAGCCTCGGTGGCGTTAATACGTAAGTACAAAAATTACAAGCATTTACAAATAATTTTTTGATAGGAATTATGTATTTCTCTTAAAAACATCAGGCTTTGTAATTTACGTCCAGAAAGTATTTAAAAGATATTTTTTTCTAGATTTTTCTCTCTCTCAGATATATGCGTTTTCCTTTCATTTTTTATGCTTGGCAAATTTTCTATGGACATCGCACTGAGTTTAAAGCAAATTTTAAATAAAACTTTTTCTCTTCCTGAAAGGATTTAACTATAATTCCATAGCAATTTTTTATGAGATGTCTGAAACTATTTTCACTTTGTTTGTTGCTAAATAGCATAATAAGCCCTGAGAAGGTCGAGTGGAATGAACGGTGTTATTATCAAAAACAGGTAAAAACATAAAATTGCAGAAAAAGAGGTAAAATCATTTCTTCGTATATTTTTAAGAATTTCCGTTTCAAAAGTTTTTTTGAGAATTCATATATCCTTATTCTGAAGTTTAAAATGTTCAATTCTCTTGAACGATGCTAAATTTATTTTGAGAAATATTAATCCATGTAATAAATAATATATGAACCAAAAGGACGATAAATAGAAATTTTTGAATATGACTACAGATGTGCAAAGATAAAATATTCTATTAAATAAATTAATGCAATAAATCCGCTATAAAAGGCACACAATTAATATCTCTTTGAAAAAAATTGCCATACAGTTTATCTTCATTGTGTAGTATAAGTATCATTTTAATGTTTTTAGTGCTGAAAATTTACAGGAACAGAACTGCTATTATAACTTTATATCATGAACCAGATATACAACTAAAATAGCTTATTTGACTAACATGTCGTTTAATTAAAAAAAAATATATATGAATATATCAATTTTTCAACATTGATGCCAGCAAAACACGAAAATATATAAAAAAAATTTAGAGAATAATAGTAATATTATTAAGTTTTTTCAGATAGTTTAAGTCATCTCAAAAATATTTCTTTTTCAATAAATAAAAAATATAATTGTACTGCTTATTATGTTGAACTAATAATAGCAAAATTTATTTCTAATTCCATAGTGATTATTAAAAAATTCAAAGAAAACATTCTTTATTGGAAAATTATCTGTTAAAAAATACCCTGGTAAACAAATTATGAATCGATCATAAATATTCCGGTTTATTTACTGACTCTTTTAAATTTATTTATTTCAAATATCCCAGAACACAAAATATATAGTAATTAATGTTCGCTGATAAAAAAAACGCTTAATTGTCTTTTCTAACTATTAATAGACGCGTCACACATAACACAGACTAGTTTCCTCAAACGTATTTCATGTATTAAAGTTAAAATATTTATGAAATAGGCTGCAAATTATTGAATCACTTACTTCCCTGAGCGAAATCATAAATCGTTGCATTATCTTCCTTTCTTTCCGAACTTTGTCTTATTTCTTTTTCTTAATACTGTTATTCAATAGCTTTGCTTTGGTCAGAAATAATTAAGCCAGATATTAGGGAGTGGATCATATTTCATTGTGAATATTAAATGAAGCCGCTAGAGTAATTACTTAAGTAGAAAAAATTAAGAAATATTCGCATGAATGACTTGATGGATGCAAAAGGGAGGAGGTCCCTTTCCTCAAGCTCTTTTTCACAGTATTCGCTGTCAAGTGATTTGTAGTATTGGATATCACATGTTTTAATGACGCGCATTTTTTTCTTCAGTGTTATACTAACTCAAGGAGAAGGTACAATTGTAATAAGAAAAATCTGTTAATGGTTTCCGTGATCAGAAGTTTTTAAATTAAATCTTAGTAGTAAGAATTAAAGGAACCAAAGTTAGGAAAGATATTCCATTTTGTAGCAACCTAAAGCCGCTTTGTCAAAAATTACTCTTTTTGTTATTTGATGATGTAAAAAATTAATTAAAAGAATTCGATGAGTATATATATAAATTACTGAACATTTAGAAGCTTACTCCACTGATTTCATATTTCATAAAGGTTTTTGGCGCTGAATGTGTCTTTATCAAGAAAAAAATTTCGATTTTTTTTTTTAAATTTAATCTGTCGCATACCGTTTGATTTGTTGTGTGGATAATTTTTTAAAATTTATAGCAAATTTTTAATCTTCTTCTTGACGTCTCACAGCCCATTCCGCTTTTATCTCCAAGGATTTAAACAACTGAATTCTCCACTAAGCCTTTTGGGGCGACTCGGCGATGCAGACCACTACACAATCAACTGCCCTTTAACTAAAGAATATCACCTAAAAGAACCTGCAATTCAATATCGCGTCGCCTGGTTTAAAACTCTTCAAAGAAAAAAACAGAAAATATCTATTGTCTATCACGTCTGGAGAGGAATTTTAGATTTTGTGATATCTTGTACAACGGGTCTTGACAGAGCTGAGGCAGCCTTACTTTTAATCAATTTGGTTATTAACCTTCTGCAAATAGTATTGTCTGCTGTGGCGCAGCCAATTTTCATCTTTTCTGATGTTTTCTTGATTTCCCACCGGTTTCTGCCGGTCTTTACAAGAGTGTTTCAATGTAAATGTTTTTGATTGTTTTAATATTTTTAATTATGGCTGCTCTTCTTTAGTTTTCTACTTTTGTATTTGTATATACTATTGAACGCTGCTTGTGTTTATTCATTGTGTTGGTCACTGCCTTTGTGTTTTTTTTCTTTACCATGTATTTTTACTGTCTGTTTCCTTTCGTCATAAAATTTTTAAGGTTTTTTTTCTTTCTTGGTGGGTGTCTTGGTTTCTGTGTATTACTTGACCCTGGGTATTTTTTGTTTATAATTTCCCTATAGTTATTTGTTTGTAATTTTTCACCACCCCTGTTTTGGGTGTAGTATGTGGTATATATTTCATGATTTCTGTGTCCACTCCGATCCGTGTAATGGCCATACACCCTTCCTGGTAGGCTGGTCGGAATAGATGCTAAATAAATAAACGTTCTGGATATCTTCTAATCTCCTTTAAAAATTTATTCTGGATGTTCCCTTTTTCAATTCTCTTCAGAAAGAACAATTTGTGCACCAACAAGTATAACGCAAAGCGGATGTTCCCTTTTAGGAACATTAATTGACATCACTGTTCGTATATAAGGGATTATATTAATATTTTCTTCTAAAGAGGAGCAATGTAGTTTATTCAAAGCCATGTGATGCATGTCAAATGTTCTACAGCAGTTTAATTTTGGAATTAATTGAGAGTCTTGTAGAAGAATAATGTGTCTATCACAAAGTGAAATTATATGTTAGATAACTGCTGCAATTACCCTGTGACTTAAACGTCAGGAGAATTAACCACTTTGGTAGAGATCCTCTCCCTCTGCCATCTCTTTAAATACTCATTCAAAAACTTGACTATAGTTAATTATCGGTGATTTTTAGTTCTTTGAGTATCAAAAAGCTCTTATTAAGATAAAAATTCCAAAAATATAAGGCTTATCCCCTTCAGACCTGGTGTCCGGTATACCGGACATCAACTTTGAACTGCTCCTATTAATTCAATAATTGACAAAACTACATGCTGTTTTTTTATTTGATTCTCGATTTTCTTATGAATATGATCGTTGCAAGAATTTTTCTTTTCGGGCATGGAATCATTTCATTTTTTTAGTTTTTTGAAAAAAAATTGAGAAAATCATCGTTCTTCCTAAAATGGAGCTCGATGGTGAATTTTGTTTTTCAACTAATTTCTTGTTTTTAATCCTTTTTTCACCATTTAAAAGGCTTCTACAATATTTTATTACCCTTTGACAACCATTTTAAAGTGAAATGTGTGTGATTTTGTGTCTTTTTTTATTTGAAATATCCGGTTTTGTCCGGATGCCGGACATGGGGTATCTTCTTTAATTTTTCATCTAGAGGCTTGAAATTTCATTTATGCTTTAATCTTTGCAGTAGTACACAGTACTCCAAAGGAAAAAATTCTAACTCAATTATTTCTTAATTCCGACTGAAGGGGTTAACTCCTTGAAAGAAAACATTACTTTATAACAATAAAAAAATGACAGTCTAAAGCTCTTATTGTGCTCTCCGTGGATCCATAATTTGTTCTTTAATATTTTTCTAATTTATTTAATTCTTCTGCATTATACGGAATATTCACGGTATGTATAATTATATAAATGATTTTAATGTGGTTATATAATATTTTATACCCTTTAACATGATGCTTCGTCGTATTATTGCTCCAAAACTCGCTATGGGCATGTTTTATTCACATATTACTATCAGTAGAAATAGAGTAAGCAATAAAAATAGTGTTGTATCAGATTTATAAAACAATTTTTATGCAATATAAAATAATGTTCAGAGGAATTGCTCTGTATTCGAATTATAAATTTCGATAACAGCACTGAGACACCGGAAGTTTTACTTACAAAATCTGGAATTTGTTTGCATGGAAACAATCATTTCCAAATTATATCAAGCAAAGAAATGTTTCACGTATAGCTTTTGTTAAAGTTTCTCAAATGAGATTCAAGCGATGAATTATTCATTAAGATAAATAACATATAAATACATTCGAAGAACAAACTGTTGCTTAATGTCATAGACATTCTTAAAGGTCCAATTGAAATTCAAGTGATATGTAAAGCGAAGTTTTCAGAAAATGAGAAAATCTAATATATCAATTTAATTTTGAAGAATTAATACCTAATTATTACTAATATTCCAATTAAGAAATTCATTGAATTTACATTGTAGCCATCCGATTCTTTATTTGAGGTGATTTCATTCATTTGAGGTCATATCATTCATTTTTATTCCCTCCCCTCCCCCTTGGAGCAACCAATTAAAAGACACTGTTTCTCGTCACTTAAATTGTGCCTTACTTATAAAATATTATCAATATCAGAAACGAAAGTAATAATAAACAACACTACACTTGCTAATTGCATCGTATTCACATTTTAATACCGGATTTCAGCCGCCTACTTTGCGTATTTCAATTGTTCATCTGAATACATAGGTCGAATTTTGAATTCATGTGGGAAAAATAGCATACATAATTGCGTCATTGGACATCATCCACGGAAAAGATTAAAGCATTCATCAATTAGCAAAACTTTTCAGATTATACTTTAATTTTAACCGCCAGCGTATTTAAGAAAATTAACATTAAAATGTAGGAAATTATTTCCTATTTACCATTAAGTTTTACTGAATAATTTCCTTAATTCATAGTTTAAAATGAAGAATAATTATAACTTGCTTTATTTTTGTCTTGACATTTGTCCTTAAAGGCAACTTGAATAGATTAATAAACGTCTAATAATGCAATTTGCTAAAAATTAATACGGCATAAAGATTTAAAAATCAAACTGTCAAATTGATGTTTTCTTAAGAATAATATTCAAGAATAACGATAAGGTAATTTGCCAAAAATTAACAACTTAAAGATATACAAATCAAGCAAATTGTAAAGTAGCACTTTTTTAAGATTATCGCTATGTTTGTTTTTTATGTAAGTACTTTGTACATAATATCTTAATTTTAAGAGAACTTATCAAATGGAATTTTTTTATATTTATTTTCCTTGTGTCATATGTATGGAGATCACATTTATTCAAAAAGACATCGTGAAACACTTTATTCTCTTATTTTGTTTCATAAATTGCTACTGTAGTTCACTGTTCCAAATTAAACAAAGTTAAGGTCGTTCCTCCTTGCCATGAGTTTTTGATCGAAAAGTTTTAATACACAACTAGGGAAAAAGTGTTTATTCTCTAAATAAGATCGGAAGAAACAACAAAATAAGCATTACCTCTCCATAGATATTATTAACAAAAGACAATTAACTTTAAATATACATTTAAAAATTGTCAAATCTCATTAAATTCGTACACAATTTTCATTTCTACCCAATTCTGTTTATTTTTAATTTTCATAATTGCTCTTCTTTCATATAATTATAAAATAATTTTCCTTGGATATCATAATTTTATTTACACGTCACCTTACACAAAATGTATAATGAATTTTACAAAAATAATATATAGATAACGTTACAATAAAAATAAGGCTTAAAATTCTATACAGTGTAATAAAATACCGTATTTACTAAGACGTTTAAAAAAGAGAATAGATTCATAAAATGTCGATAACGCATGAGGCTTTTCACATTTCTTTCGTCACAAAGCTACATAATCTCAAAGCAATGAAAGGATGTTACACGTTTTAATTCCAAGCGAAGGCAAACAAAAACTAATCCTTCTCGAGATTAAATAATTCTATAAATTATCAAAGAAAAGTAGAGAATGGAAGCATTTCAACTTGTTAAACAATCTTGCACGTTGTTTACACAGATTCTCTCCAAAGATGGAGAAAAATCAATTTGTTTCGGAAATGTTTTGCCAGAGAACAATAACCATTTATTACCAAATTCCTTCTTTTCTTAGCAGCTTTTTCTAGTTGTAGTGAATCTGATTGACTCAAAGATATATAATCACACAAAACTATAGTATTTTTTTATTTTTAACTTCCTTATTTTCTTAACAAAACCCCAAGCCTGTTTCTGTGTTCCCTCATATGGAATCCAGGTTAATGTTGCGTAGATCCCTAAATGAATTTATTTCGAAATATTAAAAGATATATTATTTTAAAATAGAACATACATCGCCAACAAATTTAATTAAATCAAAAACTCACAGATGTTTGTGCAGAAATGATTTATTTTAGATTTCAAACAGTATTAATATAAATTGATAATTCTACTACATTGAATGTCAGAAATATTTTTTATCCGTTGGATTTATTTCACTTTAATGAATTACTCCACTTCGTTACTTTGTTGTGTAAGAAATTTGTCCATCAGATTTGAAAGTAATCAAGATTAATATAACCTTTAAAGATTTGTCAGCGTTTATTGAAACCGAATGAAACCATTGTAGACTATCTTTGATAATGGATATTCTGAGCATGTTAGAGATCAGGATGGCTTTATAATTTATTTCAACAAGAAGATATTTCTACTCGAGGCTTGGGCACTCGCGAGAAAATTTAGAATTATTTGAAGATGTTACTATATTTTAGGAAAGATATTGGACATTTCATCATCGCGGCCTTAATAAAACTGTCTTATCTATCGTTGTCACAATGAGGGAAATAAAAGTAAGATATTTGCTAAGTTATTAAAATGCAGATGAATTTGAAAAAAATATTTATTTGCGCCATATTCCTTCTCATTTCTGTCAAATATTCATAGTCACCGCTTGAAAAATATTTGCTGTAACGGATCTTATCTTTGTTCAAATATCAATCGTGCAAATCAAGCACGAAAGATTCAAATTAATATCTCACAAGAGATATATAAATATTTAAGTAAATTTGCCTTTCTCTGATGATCGGGAATTTTTCATTCCTCATAGGCATTAGATTTCACATTTATTTGAAATTCTTATTTATTTTACGCTTATTTGTTAATATATCAGAGCGTGATGACCTAGATATAATTCTAATTAAAACGCAGTTAGAAAATATGGATTTTAATCGATTTCATTTCTTTTCTTCAGGAGGGTCTGTAATTTCTTAGTAAGAGAACCGTTTGTAACATATAGAATTCAGGAATAAAATTTAGTTGATAATATCTTCGCTACACAGTCCTGAATTAAAGAGCAGATTATAAAAATGCACAAACACTAAAAGAAATTATTTCTCGTTATGTGTAATGCATATATAAATAACCCATTTTTCGTGTTTCTGCCAAAAAATGACACTCAAGACTGAAATTAAGTTTGTATAAGCTGTGCTACAATTGGTAACGATTGATAGTCAGACACAGTTTAGACAAAAATCTATGTGGCTTGCCAAAAAACTCTGAACTCCCATAGCATAACTTCCAAACCATATTCAACATGCAATTAATTACTCATAAAAATAAAACATAGAAGTGAAATTACAATAGCACACAAACGCTATCTGTCATAAAATATTTCCTATGCTATCAATTTAACCCTCTCATACTAATCGAGGCGGTCCCGGGCGGTTTAAATATTTCCCCTTAACAAGGACCAAGTATGGTCTGAGGCAATTGGCTTCTTTTGAGGAAAGGGGAGGTTCTGAGATCGCTAGGAGATAACTGCGCTCAATTACTCTTCCAAACCACAGCCCATTTCCGTGGGCCTTAAGGTAAGGTTATAGCAGGGGAGGGTGGAAATGACACCAAATTTGGGAGAGTCCAATTCAATAGCTATCGGTTTTCAAGGAGCTAGAAGAAAAAAGTCGCCTCGGGATAAAACAGTTAGCGATGTAATTTCTATGAAAAATCTGGATAATCATTTTGATTTTGTGCAGAAAGAAAATTGAAGCAGGTATAAGCAATCAAATTGTTTTTGTTAAGCAACTTTAAATAATTTCTTCAATACTTTCAAATGCATTTACTCTTGGCAATAGAATTTGTATGATTCTGAAATGAAGCCCATCTGGCGTTATTTGATTCTATATAGATTATTTGCTCCTATTAAAAAATGAATCTCTTAATATAAACTGTAAAAAATGCTTTAAAAATCTAAATTCATTTAAAGTATTAATATGACAAATAAGTGAAAAATAAAATTTTTTATCAAAATTATCTATTTGAATGATACGTTAAGATTTTCTGCGTGGTCCTGTGTGTTTTATGCTCTTTCCCATCAACCTTGAGTGATATAAACAATCATCATCAATGCCCTTAATAATATTTTAATATTCTTTTCATCATTACTAGATTATTTCTGAAGAACAGAACTTCCAAATGAACAAAATGACTTTACTACAAATGTATATAAGTACTGAAAATTTTTTAAATATCTGAAAAAGCCCTATTTTAGAATATAAATAAATTAAAGAATATATTTCAAATTAAATTACTTGGATTCAAACCTATTCACACAGAAATAGTTTTCTAAAAGTTTAAAATAATTTTAGTTTCATATTAGGAATTTCACATGATTCTTAAGTTTGTTTTCATTTTCCAGGAAATAGCTACGAATGTCATTAAATCTGTAAAGACTAATTTTTAGAAAATAAATAACTTATTTTTACATTCTTGGAAACACCAAGGTAAATAAATGAATAAATGACTTACAAGGTAATGTGACATTTCCATAGCTTGCAAGATAAAAATTATTCCATTTATCGACAGTAATTTTATTAATGGTAAATGATTAAAACTAATGAATATTGTACCTTCTAAAAATGAAAAAATATCGGTAGTAAACGGATTCTTTTCAAAGTTTTGTGATAATATAAATGCAAAAAGAAGTTTTGAAAATGCATCTGTGCACTCTATAGCAAAATAAAATAATAATAATAATGGATGTTTAGATTTCATTCAAAAATATTGTGAAATGAGGGGTTTTTTCAGGTGAAACTCTCATTCCTGTATTAAAGATGAGATATAAACTTAAAGAGTGTTTTTACAGAAATACTAACTTTTTTTTAGATTTTCACAAAAATCATTAATTTTGCGACAACGTTGCTCTACGAAATTATCCATATATAAATCAGTTCTTAAAATTAGTTTATCTTATCTTGAAAGGAGTTAAAACGCTTATTCTAAAATAAAAGGAGACATCGTTCAATATTTTTATTAAATAAGATTATTATAAATGATAGAATTTTCAGATGGAGTTATTTCTCATTTCAAGAAATATTTCTTTTAAAATATAGAATGAATGGATTTAAATGTCTATTATTTTCTTCCTTACCTACATCCGACATCTGAAATGAAGTAAATCAGAAAATAAAATGTTCAAACTCATTTATTTCAGATGCAGATCAAAAAATAAATCTAAGACGCCGAATGGTGACAACGTTTTAAAAATCTTGAAAAGTTTTGTAATAAATGCCATGAGCATGCTAAGCAAAAGATGTGAAAATCAATTCCATCTAAATCGAGTTTCACACCTTATAGAATTAAATAAAATGAAACAAACGAGAAGAAAATAGAAAATAGATTTCAATCATTAGCAGATATAAGAAAGGTCGATACTGTAACGACCATTTTTCAACTTTTCTTTTTCTTCCGTAAAACAGGTTCTTCCTGCTTTCTTTCCACAGCCTTTAGAATCGCTCCCAATTATAACAGGTGCGACTTGAAAAGGAACTGGTTGCTGCAGTTTGGCCGCTACAAAATTGACAAAACTTGAGAGAAGGAAAAAGCCATTTGCCAGCAGAACTATTATTTCAACAGAAAACATTTTCATCAAGCAATGGAGCACAAAAAGAAAATCAAACTAATGAAGTCTTTGTCGCGCGATAAAAGCGGAACGAAACAAGAGCTCTGAGTGAGAGAATTTAATATCTAACTCAAGAATTCCAGACTTTCTGACAGAAGACAATGTTTCCCTTGCCTGTGACCATGTGTAAGCCTTTGTATCGGATGATTTGTTTTCAATTTGCTGGATCTTTCTCATATTACACACTGTTTTGTAGAGTTCG
This sequence comes from Araneus ventricosus, assembly GCA_013235015.1. Classification (NCBI taxonomy): domain Eukaryota; kingdom Metazoa; phylum Arthropoda; class Arachnida; order Araneae; family Araneidae; genus Araneus; species Araneus ventricosus. The sequence goes on along the minus strand of BGPR01002854.1, from coordinate 46,758 downwards.
TCACGCGGGACTGAGTATTTTCGGATGCTATTTTGATATCGAACAGAGTTTTATTGTTGTCGCAGTCGAAACAACACGGGTGGAGTTTTCTGTTTTCAAACCAACTGAAATAATCAAGGCGTAAGACTTAACTCCTAATGCAGTCATTGAAAATCAATTAGAGTTCCTAATTTGATTTTTTAGATATGCTTTTATTTTATTGATTGCTCTTAATCGACTTGATAAATACGATTTTCATAGAATTTTCATCTATATATTTTGAAATTAATGAACCTCAGATTAGTATATTGATTAATTAAATGACAAGCAAAACAGCCATATTTTAGGAAGAAATAAACACACATAAATATTAATTTTAAATTGTACTTGAATAGCATTTCCTTGAAGTTTTATACGCTAATCTTGTTATTAAAATTAGAATATGCAGTTAATTATCTTCAATTAATTGAATGTGATATATTGTTATTAGAAAATTTTAACCTGTAGTTCCACTGTATTTGCTATGGGTCTCAAAAATATATTATTTATAAGAATTTACCTCCGAAACAATTAGATCATCCTTCTGTCCAAATATTAAATTTTTAATATCCAATAAATATTTATAAATAATATTTATAAATATAATAATATTTGTAAAATGATGGTGGTTGTGGGGATCTGCTTCTCACCAGCTGCAAGTAGAGATTCAAAGGCAATCATCAACCAATAGAATTATCATATACTTTGTGATTTAAAGTAATTGTTCTCCAATTTTTTTTTCTATTTTTCAGTTAGAATCTACATCCTAAATGAGCATTTAAGGTTTCATCTAGATTTAATCTAAAATATGGTATTATTTGCCACTTTGCATTCAAAATAGACTGCGCTCCTTCTCCAGTTAAACAGTAGTTAATTTAGGCTCTTCGGCCTTTCGATAAATGAAAGTATGCTTCTTTTTCGTAGTACTGGACACATTATCAAAATGGGTATAAGCTTCCGGGTTTATTTAATAAGTAGTGTTTCGGAAGAAACAAATTCACGTTTACATGCATTACTTATCCGATCAGGAGCAGACGGTTCTTTGAGTAGACTTCAATGAATAGAATGCATAAATCAAATTTCGTCCAGAAATGTGCATTCCCTAGCCATTAACCGCCACCTTTTATGAGTAGGGCTTTCTGTAACTCGATCCGATTGTTCAAAAACAAAATCAAATTGCTTCCTAACGCATTTTGGATGTCGCTGCCTTTAACCCTGCTGTTCTTTTCGTATTTACTATGCACATGTAACGTTCGGGTCATGTCCCGAACACTAAATACCAAGTACAGGGGCCTATTTTCTCCATGCTTTCAGAATAATATTGTGTTTGGAGATAAATAAGATCCGTTTTGACAGAATAAATTTGATATATTTGAAAAATATTACAATGAATATGTAAATATAAGCATAAGTATGTAAAATAAAAAGGTGAAATAGAATATTTTTAACTTCCTTTTCCTTTACAATTCAGACAAAAAATATAGTAATGTTGCTAGCAGATATGATTTTTATAATTCTTAAACAATATAATTGTTTTATTATCATTGCTTGATTGACAGAGCATGTATCAGGCAAGTTTGATATTCAACTGTAATTTAACAATGAATGTTAATGATAAATCATTTTGCCATTCATCTTGTATACTTATGACTATATTACATGACTACGTATTTGTTTGGAGATGCCGTTTTGCCTGAATGTATGAAGCAATTAATATTTTTTCTTCTAAAAACAAACTTTTCGTTAATTTGTTTTCATTCCATTGCTAATCATTTACGTCCAGAGAATAATTGTATTTTAAACAGAACTATCCAACATATTATAAAATATAACCATAGGCAAGCGAATGTTTTTTTTTTTTACTTTTATAAATATACTAGCAGTACGCGCACGGCGATGCCCGTGGAATCAGGACTTCAACAAAATAAAAAAAAATCGCCCACAATGACACGAAAAAGTTTTCAAAACAAAATCAAAACAAAAGATACACATTATAGATTTTCCCGCTTATTGTTTCCGCGATAATAACATGCAGAAAAACAGTACAGAGTACATTAATTCAAAACAATATAAAGAAATTGTTGCCCGTGGAATCAGGACTTCAACAAAATGAAAAAAAATTCTTAGAACATGACAAAAAGCTCCGAAGGTTATGACGTCACCTGACCCTTCATCCAATCAAATTGAAAGCTGCGTTCCGGAAGGCTATCGCTGAAGAAATTTCGCTCGACAAAAATAACTTTCATCTGCCCAGGAATAATTTAATTTAAAAAAAACGGGAAAAGATATTTTAACCGTTCTTGTTTTAAATCAGAGAGAACCGTTCTAGTTATAAGCTGAAAAAAATTGAAAATAATAGTGTTATTAGAAAGTCGGATGCAACAAATTTAAAACAAAACTAAAATTTAGGTGGTGAAACTGACTATTTTTTAAAAAATTCTCAAAATTCAGTAAATTACGTTAGAAATTTAAAACTAACTTCATTAGAACGGAAATCGCGTGCTCTTTCCGATGGTCTATCTATTTTTGTCGTACAATTATTCGAAACCATTCTATTGAGAAATTAGCGCGAAAAATCAACCAAAACAACAGAAAACATTAAATAAAAACATTTCTAGATTAAAATTTAAAATTTCGGCTTCGAGGTGCATTCAGTCACCATTATGACTACCTGTGTACCAAATTTCATGGCTGTAAGTGCGATAGATTCGTCTGGACATCGCCGACAAACACACACACACGCACACAAACATTGCCTTTTATAAGTATACTAGCAGTACGCGCACGGCGTTGCCCGTGGGATCGGGATTTCAACAAAATAAAAAAAAGCCCACATACAATTGCATAAATGAAAGTTTTAAAAACTAAATCAAAACAGAAATATGTATATATTATTGAGTTGGTCCGCCTCCTTTTCCTCTCGACCGAGTACCGTTAAATCCAAATAATGTTAAAAAATTACAATGTGATATTTATTACACCGCGAGCAAAGTATGAAAGCCAAAGAAATAAGTTAAGATACGCTTAAAAATAATAATCGAAGTCATGGAGTAAATACATCATCTCCTCGCAGAACGCGAAAGTAATGACGTCACCCTGGCCCTTCAGCCAATGAAATTGCCCGCAACGTTCCGGAGACTGTCGTGGGCGGAAGCTTCGCTAGAGGAAACATATCGTTCAACTACCAGGAAAAAATTAATTTTAAAAAAACTAAAAAAGATATTTTAACCATTCTCGTTTTAAATCCGACAGAACCGTTGCAGTTATAAGCTGAAAAAAATTGAAAATAATAGTGTTATTAGAAAGTCGGATGCAGCAAATTTAAAAACAGAACCAACATTTAGGTGCAAAACTGACTGATTTTTAAAAAATTCTCAAAATTCAGTAATTTAAGATAAAAATTCAAAACTAACTTCATTAGAACGGAAATCGCGTGCTCTTTCCGATGGTCTATCTATTTTTGTCGTACAATTATTTGAAACCATTCTAATGAGAAATTAGTGCGAAAAATCAACCAAAACAACACAAAACATTAAATAAAAAAAATTCTAGATTAAAATTTAAAATTTCGGCTTCGAGGTGCACTCAGTCACCATTACGACTATCTGTGTGCCAAATTTCATGGCTGTAAGTGCGATAGATTCGTCTGGACATCGCAGACAAACACACACACACACACGCACACAAACATTGCCTTTTATAAGTATAGATGAATTCAAATGTTTATCAAGAGTGTCCATAGCTTTTGTCAAGTCTGTTGCTAATTAATTTATCATAAGGCAATGTGCCCAGAAGAATGATGATCCATTCACTTCCATACACCTTTTTGCTTTCAATAATTGTTAGTTTTTATTATATCATTCAAGATTGTAGACCTGATTAACAGTTTCAAGTACACTTTTTACAGCCCTTATTCGTAATATTGAATACCTAGTTTAGCATGGAGAGCTGTTTTTATAAAATTAGTAGAATTCAGGCAGCAAGAACATGTAGGTGGATTCAGTGACCAGTTTTTATTTTGATGTTTGGACTGCATATGCTGCAGATTACGGAAAGTTTGAGTAACAATATTGTCATCATAATCAGAAGTTTCACTTTCTTCACTTGTATGGTTTTCATGTTTTGAAACGTCTTCCACTTCGCAAAGGTGTTTCCATAGGATGAGCTATTTCAGTGTCACTCAAATATTTGTGATTACAGTTTCGTCATTACAGTGTCCAGATTTAGTGGTATTTCTGCATGTATGTTAAGTTCTCATGCAACTCACGAAAGGCTGAATGATAGGAAACTGCACCCTACAACCCTACTTTGACTGATCTTGTCTGTTTATGTAAAACACTTTAGACTTCTCAGGAATTTATTTATTTCGTTTCCTGTTGAATTAATAATATATTGTGCAAGTTGCTGCGTAAAATTTAAGGAAAACAGAATCGGGTCAAAATTGACCCGAACGATATATTAATACAATTTCAAAAAATAGACAAAAAATATATAAATAAAAGAAAATCCTTTTTAGAGGAATAACATTACACCCTCACTAACAAAGTCATGAAGTGTCTGTAAAATATCTCTATCATGTCATTTTTTATAAGAACTTGAAAATCGTTTCGGGTCAAATAGACCCGAACAGAACATCAGGATTAAGAATTAGGGGGAAATGTCGCGTCTGAATAACGCCTGGACATCTCATGGAAGCAATTTTTCCTACCTCGGAATTTCAATTTCGTAAATTCTTATTTTGTGACCAAGAGAATTTTATATCTACTCTACTACTCGAACTACCCTATTGTCTTATAAGGTCTTTTTCAATGAAAAGTTTCTTACTTTATCATTTTTTAGCTTTTCAAGACATGAAGTAATTTAGCAATGGCAGACATAAACAATCGAAGAAGTTTTAAAGTTATTGAGATTCTATTGTACCATTTCAAGTTTTATCTGCTCTCTAAATTTGAGATGAAGTGTTTCACTGATGGATTTTTGAAACCTAATACTCAAATATTGAAAAAAAAACTCTATAACTAAAGCATTTATTAATCAACAGAACGAATTTTGTAAATAGTTTTAATTGAAACATTTTAAATCAGGATGTTCTGAAAATAAATTTCCAAGTCAATTGAAATGAAGATGAATTTATTTTTTCTATTATTAATTCTTTTAACTAAATTTGAAATTTTGTGTCATAACACGAGAAAACACTTATGTTTCATTTTATCAGTTACTAAAAATAATAATTTGGTAGCAATATTCAGTTCATGGGTAACACATTAGGCCATAAAGGCTTTATTTTAAAATTTCTGGGGAATTCAGAGACGTTATCTCAAATTATTCTAATTGACTATGAAACTATATTTTAAAAATTTTTGGAAAAAAAAACATCATTTATTGTGAGTTCACAATTCTTATTCAAAATTCTGCTACTTGCTTTAATGAACCATTTACAAGCATGAGGTACAAAAAGTGTGATTCATAGACTTCCCCCAATGAGTAGAATATAAGTAGAAAGTTATAAACGGAAGAACAATTCATAGAGTACCAATTATAAATTATCACTCTAAAAAAGAGTTTTAAGAACCTGGTAGGAAATTATTACGAGATCAGTTTACAGGTGGGTAGTGAGGTATAAAATATTTTAGAAGATGGGAGACTTCTGTAGATGGCAAGCATCATTTTTACCTGAATATTTGAAAGCGAAGGGAGTAGCTATTTGGAAGCAGTATTTGACGCATTTCGTGATTAGCTGATTTAGGTGCCTTTGATTTTAGGAATGGTGAAGATATAATCATATTGATTTGTAAATCCTCACTGTTGTTATACGTTTATGCATTAGACAAAAATTAAATAAGTTTGTCTTTCAGGATTATTTTTTTTAAAATTTCACCGTTTAATAAACTCCCTAAACACAAAAAACACAGTTTCAAAGATCTTTCAGTGAATTACAAATTGGAATACGAGGTTGTAATTATAAATATGGCAATTACATGGCTGAGATAAAAAAAAAATGGTAATTAAAAACAGTGCAAAAAATAAGTAATTTCTCTTTAATACAAAATTTCCTAAATTCCATCGATTTAGCGAAACCTCGTACACTGGATGGGATTAAATTAATAGAAAAATCAAACATGTTTTTTGCTAAAGACTTCCATTTACAGCCTGGCTTAACTGATTAACTCTTTTTAAGCTCTTAAAATTAAACTAAAAGGATAATCCTCACAATTAATTAGTTCATTGTTTCTTTTCCTTGACGAATACAATTATTTAAAATATTTCTCTATTAAAGATACAACAAAGAAATATTTTAAATATCGATTTTTCAATTAAATCATTTTTAAATCTTTAAGGGCTTAATTTTTGAAATAACTATTTACTCTTTAATGGTTTGTAGAAACGTAGGTTAAACAAGCATAAAATATAACATCTACTTATAAATTAACTTATTTCTTTACTTTACTTCCTCAGGAGAGTCTAGAAATCTATGATTTACAATTAATTGTAATTTATATTTTAAGTGGTAGTTAAGTATGATGGGGAATTTGAACTGAATAATATATAATCCCTTAAAAGTGTAAATTGATAGTCATGGTAAAGGAGTAAGTGAACCGTCGTTTATATAAAACATTATATTTTCTATCGTACAGACACTGAAAAAGGCAAGTTGTGGTATTATTTCATAACCAAATACTCTCTGAATTTGAGGATATCATATTATCAGAAATGTTAAATATGACATTATGAAATTTAACCTTTCAGCAATAGTAGATTGTAATTCAAATTATAAATTACAATTAAATTTAGTAAATTACATACAAAGCTTCGGTTTAACCATACTTGAAACATAAAATATGAAAATATAAAATCTTTGACAAAATTCGGATTTATTTTTTGGTAACCCTAACTATACCCTTTGTCAGAATTGATTTCCTGGTATTTTGCGAAATCCAGTTTCCATGTAGGATTACTATCTCTGTGAGGTATGAAATAATGATAAATACGTATACTCGTTGAAAAACATAGAAAACCGGCAAAGAAGGCGAAAACCAAAAACTATTTATAAAAATGTAATATTGGACTGTGGTTGAGGTGCTTTCTCCCATTTTACCTAAGTAAAAACGAAGAGCAGGGGATTTCACCATTATCCTATTTTTAGGACAGCCAGTACCGATTAAACTAATGAAGGTTTTATAAGTTTTTGATATTATATACAGGGTGTCCCCCAAAAGTAATTACTTCTAATTACAAACTTTCACCAAATAATGTAGGAATTTGAGTGAAAAAACTTTGGCTTCTGTGGAAGATAAATGTAAAAAGTTTTAAAAAATAAATTTTTATACATCGCCGTAGAGCAAAATTGTCAATGAATTAAATGTTCCTCTTACACTCATCTACTTATAAAATAAGTTTCACGATTCTATATGCAATACTTACACATAGATATTAATTTTTAAATATCAAGGGACTGCTCCAAATTTATATGGATATGTTTATTCCAGAAATGCAAATTTATTCAACATAGAAAAACAACGAAATCCAAATATTTGTCAAATAGTATATCAGACAATCATCACGGATTGAAAATGAATTGCCAATGATACATACTGTTACTCAGTTTCATTTGGATATTGTTGCAACTATGGACTTGATAAAGAATGGAAGGACAGCTTGACAAAATGAGAAACTAAGGCATAATAGGAAAAACAAGTCTAATATTAGACAAGAATATTAAATTATTTACTTTCAGATTTATGCGTATTATTAAGATTTACCTAAAGGTAGTGGCTACTCGTCCTTTTGGGTTACAGAGTTGCAGAACTCACTAAAATTTTATTATACAAATTCGTATTTTCGTTTCTATACGTATTTTCTAATTTCTCCATTATGGGAGTTCGATTACCAACTTTAAAAGATAAAAATGAGGAAGAAGACTGAAAATGAATGAAAAAGTAATACAGCTATAGGATTTGGCTCCAAATCAAATAATTTTGGAAAGAACCAAAATTCGCTCATAGCGTGCAACTAAGTGAAATAATGAGCGAAGGCGAATAGCTGACCTTTCTGCCTTTGCACTTAGCCATAACTGAATTTTCGAATGTTTCTGTTTGGCCCTAGGCCAACTAATGTTCTTTTATTCTCTTCAATCTCACCCAAGGTTCGCCTTCCAAGTCTTGATTTATTTTTCATCCATTTCTATTTCATTGGCTGTTTTTAGGTTTCGGATTCTCTTTCATATTGACTCAACGGGAACTTGGCTGCTTAGTAAGTATTCGTTTTCAATCTATCACTGAGAAAAGATATGATGGTTATTTTCTAAGATACGATTAAAATAATAACAACTATATGTTTGGGCCTATTTAAAATAAAGCTATTTTTGAAAAAATGTATTTTAGTTGTATTCTAGCAATATTGTTATAGCACTGCTTGTTTCAGAGCAGAAGAGCAGTCACTGCTTTGGATACTGTACGATAGTTAAAAAGATGAACTATTTCTGTAAATACTCTAATGAATGTATTATTTGCCTATTTTTTATATTTAAAAAGAGTTAGCAAATACATTGGCTTTTCCTGATTCCTCTCTTTAACCCTCTCACTGCCAAAACGGCTAATACGGCCCGTCATGCAAATTGCCAGACAACGGCCCAGCGGCCAAAATGCCGTATGCTTATTTCTTTCCCCTTTTTGAAAAGGGTCGGTAAACGCTGGTTAGCAATCATATCTTTTTGTGAACAGGACTGTATTATAGTTGGACTGAAGGTTCACAGGAATGTTATAATTGGACAGAAAGTGCACAGACTAATGTTCTAGTTGGACTTGCGTTAGAACAGGTTTCTGTTAAGAAGAGTATGTGTGGCAACAGGTGGAACACACGTGCTTCTCCGGGTTCGTGCGGCTAGATGTGATGGAGAGGTGAAGAATGGATGTGAAGTGATGTCGCCTTCCTTTTTTTAATTCCTGCTTTTACGAGTTGCTGCTTGGTGTACGATCCATGTCTTCGTAAGATCTATTGAAGCCTTGCCATGTGCTTTTAAGGACATATTGTCCCAATGAATTCTTCATTACAGGTGTTAATACTAAAGTGTAGCGTGATGAAGATCTCTGTTTGAGTGAATAGTTTTTCAAGCTTCGTTTTCCTCATCCTGATGTTAAGCATGCTTTGGTAAGACTTTTTTTTCAACTGCAGTTGAAGCTTCCTTTTCCCAATATGTTGCAACATTTTTATACTAGTTAAAATAATATTTTCTTACAACGTATCACCATACTGAAACATTTTTAGAGTAACGATACATATTTTTCATACACGTGTTTTGATGATTTTTACAGATTTTTGACGTGTAGACAGTAATGCCGTGGATAAATGTTAATAAATAGTGTTTTTCTTGTCTACTCAATCGTGTGCTCTTGCCTTTGGTGTACTAATCATTATTACGATCACTGTGCCATTTTTCATGTATTTATTTTCAGCTATAGGGTTAGGCCCAACTTAAGATTTTTAGTCACACCATAACACTTTTTAACAATGGTTGTTTTCCCTCCCAATGTGACTCTTGATTGATGTCTCCAGTAAGTGTTCGAGGGCAGATACTGAATTTACTTTAAGCTCTCTGCTTACTTACTGTTAAAAATTCTTGCTGTAATGCCTGTTGGTTATCACAAATTGTAAACGACCCCTATATAGTCAACAATTGTTTGGATGTTAGAAACATGACGATAAAAGAATTCCCCACGACGCAAATGACCACTTGCTAATCAGATGGGGGAGGGAAATGTTTGCCTTCTTTCGTCTCTGACCTCGGCCGGACTGGGTTTTAATGAAACTAGATTTCAAAGCACTGCGGGTTTCAGAGGGTTAAATAACTTATTGAACTATGCATATTATCCCTAAAATGCGCTTCGAAACAAAAGTGAGAGGTATGGAAAAGTGGTCAAAGTCAATAACTTCGTCTTCTTATATATCTGTAAGTTTTGCAGATGGAAGCGTGAAACTTTGTATGTGAATAGATGAATGTAAAAAAAAAATTTACTAGTTGACATTTTTGCTCTACGGTGCCTATATAAAAATTTAATTTTTGTAACTTTTTATTATCAATCCCCTCGGAAGTCAAAGTATTTTAATACAAATTCATTCCTTATTATGAAACTTTGTAATAGGAAGTATATATCTAGAACCAATATTTAAGGAAATAAACGCTTTTTCCACTTTTTTGGGACACCATGTATATACATAGACTTAGGAAAACACATATTTAATATTTTATAAAAAAATATTAATACTTTCACTGCTCAGACTTAGATAAACACATATTTAAGATATTATAAAAAGATATAAATTCTTTCAATGCTTGTTAAGATATAAGTTAAAGCAATTTAGGAGATTAATACCAGTTGTTAGACAAAAATAAAAGTGATTTTCTTCTGAGAGTAGAAGAATTTCCTTGTGAAAGAATTTCTTAAATAAAAAAATAATAAATAAACTCGTAATCTATGTATGCCAGCTAACTCTTACAAGTTTCAGCAAATTTTTTGGCGCAGATAAAGTGATTTTCATCAGGAGTTGTGATACTCGTTGAAAAAGGCTATAAAGTAAATTTCCTTTCCCAACGAAAAAGAGGATAATCAAATTGCATTCTGTTTATCAGTGAAACAAAATGTTTTCCGATCTAGAGCACTTCTATTTATTTATTTAGTTCTTGGTTTTTTGAAGAAGTTATAAATATGAAAAGGGTAAGTATGTGCTTCCGAATCTATATATTGAAAATGTAATTCTGCTTTATCTTGCACTTTTTAAAGCAATAAAAATCAGGCATGAAGTTGATACATGTTTAAAGGATAAATATATACAGGGTGATTATATTTAAAGTTGCACATTCGAAAGACTGTAAAAAAGACCCACTGGTCAGAATGTCATGTTACTTCATCTGAGTATACGTGAAGCAATGGGAACTTGTTTTGCAAAAAAAAAAAAAATAGTTCAAAAGTTGACCGATAGAAGACGCTGTACTAGTGATAAGATACTAAAAATGATTGTTTTAAATGATATGATAATTTTAAGATGCTAATTAACAGACGTGACATGTTGTTGTGGCACTCTTTGTTCAAAGCCCATCCACCACGACAAGGTACCACAGCAGATAGGAAAAAAATCGGTTTTTAATTCTCCTTAGGCCAAAAACTGTTGAAAAGCAAAAATGAAATCGGTTTTTAATTGTGAAAATGCCAAAAACCGTATGAAAAGCAAAAACTGAAAAAAACATCAAGAAAAGGACGTCGGCGTCGACTTGCTTAAGAAATGTTCAATATCCTGTCCACCGTTTTCTCCTATGAGTTGAAAGTGCAAAACAGCATGTTCCACAACAGATTGGAGTGTTTATTGGTGATATTGTGAATGTGTTGCGTAATGCGGTTTTCCAACTCGGCTAAGCTCGCAATCGGGCCCCGTATACAACATCTTTTAGGTAACTTCACAGCTAGAAGTCGCAAGGCTTCAGGTCAAGTGATCGCGGCGGCCAGGCTGTTGGGAAATAGCGACTGATAATTCTGTCATTCTAAAATGCAGATTTAACATTTGCTTCACTGGTGTTGCAATGTGCGTAGGAACGTCTTCTTGCATAAAAATTGTGCTATCCACACATCCGCACATTTGCAGTGCTGGAATGAGCTTTAACACTCTAACACCACACCGCTTTCTCTACAACTCGTTTGGCTCCTATCCAGGTTGATATAGGAGCTGATTGCGCAAGAGATATTTATAACGTGCCCCATTGACTGTACAGGTTACAGGGTCCGAAGAACCATTCTCCTCGAAAAAGAAAGGGCCAACGATTGATTCTGCCGTAAACCCGAGCAACACAGTGACCTTTTCAGAATGATAAAGCAATGGTTGCATTTAGAACAGATTCCCTCTTGTCCATATTCTACAATTTTGAGTACTGACAGAACCTTCGATATGGAAATGGTTTCGTCTGTCCACAAAATTTTCCATGGCCATGCATTGTCATCTTACATTCGAGAAAGAAATTGCAGAGAGTAAGTTTCTCGTTTTGGCAGGTCAGCATGAACCAACTCTTGAACATGCCTAATTGTGAATAAATTGCATTGCAGGATGTTTCGTAAAATTTTAAGAACCGTGCTGACAAGCATGCCTAAAGTTTGGGAAATTTCCCGTTCACTGCACGCTCCCAAATCACTGATTGACGCTTTCTGCAATGTTGTAGCCACATCCTCCACTGCCGTCGAAGCAATTGTTTTCCTCCCTCTGCCATATTTCACGTCAAAATGAACCCGACTCTTCGAATTTATCAACCATCTTCTTAAGACCGAATGCAGTCATCGGACCAGATCAGCTTCTTAAACCCTTTAATGTCCTTAATTTCTTCAATGCAATTGCCTGCATAGAAACCGTTCTTCTAAAAAAGCTTCACAAGCAGAGCCCGATCCTTCAATGATAGAGTCATGACTACCTTCTCAGATGCAGAGTAACAGGAACTGCATGTCCCCCGCCTTTTTATCACAAATGTAATATGCGGTGCGCATGTCATGTTTTTCAATTAGCATCTTACAATTAGCATATCTTTTAAATCGATCGTTTTTCAGCATCGTATCACGAGTACAGCGCCATCTATCGGTCAACTTTTGAACATTTTTTTTTCTTTCGCAAAACACATTCCCATTGCTTCACACATACTCAGATGAAATATCAGGCCATTCTGACCAGTGGTTCTTTTTTCACGGCCTTTTGAAAGTGCGACTTTAATTATAATCACCCTGCATATTGGAGATATTGTTGAAACGTTACATAAAACTAAACGCACTTTCTAAGAAAGAAATATATTTCTGAATTCTCAAGGAAGATACATTAATACTTTGGAATACATAAAAGCTTAAAAATTTTCAGATATGGCGTAACTATGAAATTTTTAAATTGGCAGTTGCTAGTTGAGATAAATATTTTTTCCCAAGTGAATGTCATGCTAGAATAAAATGAAAACAACAGAAAATGGTGCATCAATTCGTAAAGATATTATTAATCCATTGTAAAGTCTATAGTGCATAAAATCAGACAAAAAATATGTTTACACAAAAGAGTTATATAGTATGTTTTTATTCAGAAATTTATGAGCAAGCATGTAATGATAACTGCAAACATATAATCTGAAAACTGCAGAAAAGCTGATAAATACTATGTTTAGAGAAATTAAATCAAAAACTAACCAAACCCCTTGGATTATGTTATAATTTGAGGAAATTTCTGATATTTTCTTTTCGAATTATTTATATGCAATTTTATTTTTCTCCGTCAAAATCATAAATGTATATTAACAGAAAAAATTATTAGAACATTTATGTCGAATTTTAAGCATTTTAACAAGTTTTATTCTAATAATAACGTATAAAGAATATTTACAAACTCAATATAGAATTTTAAAATGCTTCATCGATTTAAAAAAAAATATCGCTGTTGTTAATATTAATATTGTTACATTTTAATTACGGATGCAAATGGATTTTCTTGAAACATTTTTGTACAGATATTCTCTTCATATCTTTTCATAATTAGAATCTTTTAGAATTCTAATCTTTGATAATTTAAAATACTAATGCTCTTACAATAATTTAATTAAAGCAACGAATTTCGAACAACTCTTTATAACAAATAAATAATTACATTGAAATAAATAGTGAAAAATCATAAATATAATGGTATCAATTTTGTAATTAGTAACAGTTTTCTTTGCCACGAATAAATATTAAATCTGAAGAAAACGAAACACTGCAAATTGAAGCAAGCATTTGACATCAACTCATTCATAAAATAGCAGAAAATTTAAAAAATGTACTCAAAGTAATATATTCCTTGGCTAAATAACGCCTTGGGGAAACATAATGGATTTTTCAAAAGCAGTCGTATCATTTTCATTGATTGTGATCATTCATTTGTAAAATTTTTTCTAATAAGTCAGACAACAAATAAAAATTAAAATCATGTGTCTAAAGCAAATATAATATTCTTCGATTCTATTTCACGCCATTCTATTATCCGGTTTCTTTCTAAATTGGAATTCTAATTCAACTTAGTGTTACTATAATTAATATTATTACAATTTTAGGTTTCCCTTGAAACGTCTGTATAGAAATATGTAGAAAAGTTGAAGGGGATGCTTTTGTTAGTATCATTAATGAAGCGTAAATGTCAAATAATAAGGGGTAATTTTGAAATTAGTTTGAGTAGTTTTCCTAACCGTATTAATTTCTGAAGCGTTATTTCGTGATTTATTCACGGATGCGTTATCAGAACGTTATTAAATAGTCAGGAACGTAAGCAAAGGACATGCACCGAGTACACTGATAATTGGGATCCTTGAATAAATAAATTCCAATAGAATACTTAGATCAGCAAATACTTAAATTCTGAAGGTTTTATAAATAATGATGCATTTCTAGGATATAATAACACAATTTATCTAAACAAAATTAAAGTCTACAAATTCAAGCAAAAAATAGACTTAAACTATTCATTTAAAAAAGATTAAAAAGAAAGTTAACGCAATCCATTCCAAAATATGTGCTTTCAAAAAAGGAACATAAGGAATTTTTCAAAAGCAGCAGTATCAATTTTAATGATTGTCATGAACTATAAATGAATTTCTGACAATTTAGACACCCAGGTAAAGTAAAAACCATGACATAAAAGAAACATATAATTCTTTTCCTCCATGATCTTTACAACATTGTTTTGAAATCTGAATTCCAATTTGCGTTCTAACGTTATTAATATATTTGATTTCCCTCCAAAGGCCAGTCCTATTGAAAAAGTAGACGGGGAGCTTGTTAGTATTACTATCGAAGCGTAAGTTTCTAATAATAACGGTGAGTTTTGGAATTAGTTTGAGTGGTTTTCCTATCACATATTAATCCCTTGCAGCGTTGATTTAGTGATTTAATCACCAATGCATTATCAGGAAGTTATTAAGTAGTCTGCAACTTAAATGAAGTACACGCACCGAGTAAACCGGTACTTGGCAATACTTTAGTGCACATGAAATGGGCTGCCATTCATTAAATATGTCAACAGTAAATAACAAAGAACGTATCGCAATAAGCGTTCTGTGGTCTTTAGATCAGTCGACATTTCCTTAACTGGCATTCAATACATACTGATCCATTCGGGGTGATTGGTATCACTGAGACTGCTGAATTATCAGTTAATTCGATTCAGTGCTTAAACAGAAGTAACCACTCGTTACACAGACTTAATTGAATTTCATTATTTGTGATGCTATGAAATTATGCCTACGGAATTCTTGACGCAATATGGCAACGGATACCAGAGAGAATAATTTCTGCAACCTAGATTTGAAATTGCTATTTGAAATAGATTCTGATAATTATACCTTTTATTCATCCAAAACAAGAGTTGTAGTTAATGCATTTGCAGTACAACGTATATCAATAAATAATATTAGGTAATAAAAGTTAATGAGTAAGTTGTTGATGTTTTGAGCACAAATGCAATACCAGTTTGCTTTGGCAAGGCAATTAAATAAAATATCTCACATTTTTTTGCTCGAGTATTAATTCACAATGAAATTTTATCAATCTTTTTTATATCAAAAACGTAATTGTCCTGAAGGCTCATTTGCTAGAAGTCAAATATTCGATGCTCAGCATTTTGAATCTGTATACGTATAAACATCATGTCACATCCTACTAATATCTAGTATCCATTAAATCGGATCATACTGTGGAAAATCTCACATAGAGTGCAATTTCTGCAATAGACTGGCAGTATAATATAGAAGATCGCGATTATATATTACTCTCAGATATATCCCATATTACTACTTATTTTGATTATCTTATCTTATCCAATGCTTCTTAAGTATAGTGCATGAATTTTACTAATATGCCATGATGCATTTTTGAAACAAGTGATATAAATATGCCGCTGGAAAATCTTAAAGACGAATTTTAAACCGTGATATATTCATACTGACTATAAATGGAACATATAAAAGTTATTTCATATATCTAACACATACGTCAGCTGTGTTATAATGTAATATTAGTATATTTCATATAGAATAATTTTCTGCTGATCTTCAAATTGTAGAATTTATTGAGTTTGCGACAGTATGCAACAGTATGAGTTTGTATGCAATTTCGTAAATTTTTTAACTCCTAGGAAGTATATTGAGTTCCAAAAGTGTCCGATGATTTACAAATAGAAGGGAAAGTGCGAATATTTTAATATCCCGTTCTACTCCTATTAGCAACAGTTAGAAAAGTATCAGATTGAATGTGAGGTTCAGTATAAGCTTCTTCCTACAGTCCCCATTTAATAAATGACCCATTAAAATTATATTAATTTCGTCATTTATTTACTATTTAATAAAAAATATAATAAAAAACGAAGAAAAGTATCGGAGTTTTCACGACATGTATGTTAAGAATTAGGATAATTCCACACTAAAAATGTCATCTGCTTGTCGTCTCCTACCTATATTGATACAATGACAAATGCAGCATATTTACGAAACATTGTCAATAGAAGAAATCAGCATAGAAATACATGGTAAATTGAAAAAAAATTGAAAGCATTTCTGACTATTACAAGTCTATTCAAAATAAGTATTCATTTTTGGGGGGTCGTAAAAAAAGTATTATGGTTCAACAATATTCCGACTTTAAATGTATCGCCATATATCATTTGCAGAGGTTTTTTGAGTATTAGGATTGCTTCCAAACATTTTCTAATGCTCCGACTAATACAGCAAGAGTAAGTGACGTTTCATGAAGAAAAATTTTAAACTCTACATAACAATAAGTTTATCCATTTTTAGACCGATTGAACTATATAATCATATACAATGTAAACGCTTATAAAAAATTCAATTGGTTCCAAATTTTCGATTAATTTTAATTCTTAAATGAATCTTAAATAACTTTCATAGTTAGTTGCAACATAAGTAAGGAAGTGGCATGACATTTTTTATAAAATAGCAATATAGATACGTGATGTACAGTTGGAGTTCGAATGCAAAACATTCTCTTCAGCCATATGTAACCAAATTTTGTATACATACTATTCCGAGAGTGAAATTTTGATATATATATATATACATATAAAGTAATTTTGATTTTCGCCACAATCTAACATACGGTGCTGTTCATGCAATGCGCGAAATAAATTAGTCGAAGGACATAATATAGACATGGTGGTTTGTATCTTTCAAATTTTGGACAACTTTTTTATAAATCAATTTGAGCTATAAAAGATTTATAAAATGCAATTTTTGATTTGAGAAGAACTGCCAATGACTGGCACTCATGTACACAAACGAATCTTTATTTTTTTATTTTTATACATGAAATTATTTGGTTGATTCTATGTTTAAATTAAAATATCGACCTATCAAAAATGGAAACAAAAAAACCCTATAATTTGAAGAGAATAGATAAGAGTAATTATTTTTTGTCAGAAGTTTCCTTCTGAAATTTGCTACAAAACAATTTAGTTTCTTTGTTAACTGATATCGCATATATTATATTAAAGATTTTATCCAAAATATGCAAGTAAGAATAGGAGGAACCATGATGAGGCATGATTTATGAAAAATTCTTAAAAATAAAATAGTCAAAATTCTGGACTTAGAGAAAATTTTAATTTAGCCGGTCTTTCTCTCTATTCATATAAACGTTTTACCACGTTACTTAGATCGTTCTGACTTATTAACTTGACTTTCTTTAAACGATATATCATATTTTAGCTTCATTTAAGACATGATGTCATCATGGTGGCAATAGATAACAAACTTGTCAGTAATCAAACAACATTCATTAAATTAAACAAAAGTCTCGGATGGGCAACTTCTAAACTCCTTCCTAAATTCAGAAAATTTAATGAATGATCCACTTTCTATGAAGCATGGATGCTTCCACCTTTCAAACACAGTTGTTTGTCATCAGTGATAAGTGAATAGTGATCCTGACGCCCCTTTTGATATAAACTTTCGAGTCTTACTAACCTAGTTAAAATATACAGATTTGTGTTATATCCCTGAAACTGATAGAAAACTGTTTCTGAAAGATAAAATGAGTTTAATGTTTTGAGATATTTCACTTTAATTTAACAGCTAACAATTATTAGATTAATGATAAACCGTTTCTTTCAAGTTAGCCTGAGGAAAAAAATAATAAAAAGAAATAACGTTAATGTGTCTGTGTTTTCGTGTTTTACTTCATTACTAAACTATTTTTCTTGACCACTTATTTACTGAAATACGATTCATTGGAAAGCTACAAATTCAAATTTTTAAGTCTTCTCTTGAAAACATTTGCTTCCAGTTGATGATATTAAAAAACACTAGCGTGCTACATCAAAACTGATACATCAAAATTATTATCTGAGTAACATTTTACAGAAGCATTATAGGTATGGTAATGAAACCAATAACTACATTTAATCTTTTACAAAATTTTCCATCAAATAAAAATAACTTTTTTGTACGAATAGTAAAGATTATGTTTGAATATGAAATATTATGTCAGAAACTACATACTTTTATTCTTGTCAGAGCATTTTTCTTTTTTAATATCATGCAGCTTTTCCTGGACGTTATTTGCGTATTCTTAGTAAAATACAATAATATAAAAGCACATATTTTATTTTATTTTCCACCGTTCTTGCAGTATCAATTCTCTCTATTTATATAGTTCCTCCCAATGAGGGAATTTATTATAGATTTTTTTATACATATATTAAAGTAAAGCAATTACTGAAATTCGCCCTGTCAACTCAAATTTCGAAAACAAAAATTCGACTTGAAATTATTTCGACGGCCGGCCATAAATTTTCATTAATAATTATACTGTCTGTGGAGACCCTCTCATTTTAGCATGCGAAATTCGCAAGGTGTCAATATTGGAAGCATTTATTTTAAATTAATATTACTTGAAAAAATATTTGAATTACTGAGATGTATTTTAGCAAATATTTTACGAAAATCTTATGACCATCGCAAGCAGAATAATAGCATTCGTTTGATAAAAAAAACCTTTTTCATATTCATATATTCACGGGTGTAATTTCATTTGCCACTTTTCTAGGCATTTTATTAACACTAGTTTGTTTTCTACTGCTTCTGTGATATAAAATTCTAATTAAAGTATAATCGTGTACTGAGTTTTCTGGCAAAATTGGATAATAGCTTGGGTAAATATTCCAGTTTGGTTTCCTTTTCTCTATTCTTTTGAAAGAATTCGTGCTTCCTAAGTGAGGGCATTTTTCTTGATTTAAATTAATTAGATTAAATCCCTCTCATTTTGTGAGGGAAAATGAGCCATAATGAAGTTGATAAAAAACAGTTCCCATTAGATAGGAACTCATGTTTAGAAGTTCCACTTACAAAGTAGTTTCTCTTTGTTTATCCACACTAATAATTGATGTATGATTATGCTTCCAACTGTGTACACAGCTGGCAACATATGTATGGAACCCGAATTTTACTCTGAGTTATGCCTAGAAAGGATTAAAAAATAATTGCTATTTAGTATAATTCTTAGGTTGCTAAAGGGAATCTCTTTATGGGTTGGTTGATTATGTTTGGTTTAAAGGCGCACGAAATTGAATTGACCTTACTGAGCCTAACAGATGATGTTAATCTACTATTTTTATGTAGCCTTTCCCCAATTAAATCATTGAAGTAAAAACATTGTATTTGAGATGAAAAATAAATACTGCTCTTATTAAGATCTGTGTAGTTCGCGGTGTTCTCTGACTCTTGAACATTATTAGTACGAAAGCGTTTCTTTGATGTGCTGGATTATATATAGATAAATCTACAAATGTTTTCATGTCTACAGACACAAACCATTCTAGCGAATTTATGGAAGCAAATTTCAACGAGTTCTAATTTCTTTATAGTCATGTAAGGCAAATGGATGCAAATAAATTGCGAAAAATAATTCAGTGACAATATTTATTTCGGGTAAATGTTGTTTTGTGAGAAAATTCGTCAATTGCGTAACGCAGATTGCGAAGGGCAATATTAAAACTTGTGTCATGCCATTAACTGTGCTTGAACTATTTGAAATTCAAATAGTGCAGTTTCAATAAGTCCTTTAAGATATTTATAAAATATTACTCACACACAAATTAAAAATAACAATAGAAAAATTATTTAATTTTTTTATGAATGTTGTTAATCATTGTATTTTACGAGTTAGGAAAAATTTACATTTGTATAATTGCAATTGTGTTACATTATTTTTAATTGTTTTCAATAACTACAGATACTAGCATAGTAGTTAAAAATAGAATTCGGCAACACAAACAAAAATACTTCTAAAAAGTCAGTCAGAAGCATAGGAACGCCAGTTTATAATCTTTTATAGTTAATGTATCGTCATGTTTTTAATATTCACCTTGATTGCATAAATGTTTACTGCAATTAAACGATATATTTATCAATTTCCCTATGATATATTTTCCAATTCATTGATAGTATTTTGGATGGATTTTATCTAATGTTCAATATTTCGTAACAAATTTAATAATGAATTCAACTCCTTTGAAGTTCCAAACTTTTGGAAATATTTCGGTGAATGAAACTAGGAAAGATATTAAGCTTCGTCTAGGTATCTCCTTAAGACATTAACAACTTTCAAGAGTACATAATTTTTTTAAAACAGATAACACATTTTGTGAACCAAGGGAATCTAATTATAGATCCCGTAATAATAATATATCATTTTGAGTTCCAACTTTATAGGTTTCCTATCCCTAAAGGGAATTTAAAGAACTGAATACACTTCCATCTTGGCCAAGTCCCAAAGTTTGAAAACAACTACACTGAAGTTAAATATTCTCTAAAGTAGCATAGTCAGGCTTAATGGTTAGGGACATGAAAGACACTAATATAAGTATTCAACATCACTTTTATCTCGAGATTAATCCATGAAAGTTTCCTAAGGATGCAAAGAGAAAATTTATATTAATGACACTGTCCTTTTCAGTTTACTGTTAAAATGAGATGCTAAACTTTGTTTATCCTATTCATTTATTCAAATATTTAAATAAAACTTTTCACTGAAAATTGTTTTAGACTCTTATGCAGAACAATAAAGAGAATTTATAAATGTTTGCAGAAAAATGTTATATTTTAATTTGTATGAAATGTTTCTATTTTATTCTTTATATTTATAAATTTATAACAGCATTATTTTTTAGTGTAACTTGGTGTGTCTTAAAATTCTTAAAATTGAAAGTAGTTAAGCGAGTTCAAACCAAATTCAAAATGCGAATAATGACATAAAGCTGTTATCCGAAAACGATCAAAAGTTGAATTGTTTTGAACATAAATTATTACTTTTTACAGGGTGCCCACTTAAGTCCCTTACCACTCTTTTGACTACCGAATGGCCGCAGCTATCTTCATGAGAGTGGTGTCTTGGTATGGCAAGATTACTATGCGCTACTGGATGAAACCACTTACAGCGCCACCTGGTGGTAAACGGTGGAGTTAGCGTTATTATCTCTAAAACGGTACGAGATAGAGGAAGAAAATGAATTACAAAGTTGTAGTGCATTATCGATTTAGGACAAAAAGCCATCTTGTGGACGTAAACGCTTAGAAGAGAATGCTTAAAACATGTATTTGTTTGTTTGTTGTTTGTTCGTTGTTGCTGACACGTATTTGTTAATTTCCTACACTGACACGTGACAAAACAATCTTAGGAATAAAAATAGTTATCACAAGATACCTTTATTTTCGATGTTCAAAGTTCTCTCCGTCAGCGACAATTGCACATATGGACCCTTGTTTGAACTTCACGTTGAACTTCACTGTGTAGAATAGCGGGTGTCGCGTTTGCACAAGAATCCGTAATGTGTCGTTGAAGGTCCTGCAATGCTGGCGGATGGGTCGCATACACCTGCTGTTTGAGGTATCCCCACAGGAATTGTCCATTGGAGTCACATCAGGTGAAAGTGGAGGCCACTCTTAGAAAACACCATACCCGATTATTTGTTCCCCAAACTTCTCCACTAGGTACTGCTTCATTGATGATGTTTTTTTGCGAAGGCGCACCGTTATGTTGGAACCATGCTTTCTGAGCGGAAAACAAAAAACTGTTCATTTTAAGCGTTCTATTTTTAGCATTCATGACCATAAGGTGTCGTGGTAAGGTAGAGGAATTCGGGGAACATATAATCGGGTATGGTGGTTTCCATGAATGGCCTCCACGATCACCTGATCTGACTCCAATGGACTTTTTCCTGTGGGGTTACCTCAAACCCTCCGCCAACATTGCAGGACCTTCAACGACGCATTACGGGTGCTTGTGCCAGATTGAAACCCACTATGCTATAACGTGTGCAACGTGAGGTTCAAGCAAGGGTCCAGATGTGAATTGTTGCTGACGGAGAGAAGTTTGAACATCGAAAATAAAGGTATATTGTGATAAATAGTTCTTTTTCTTCTAGGAATGTTTTGTCACGTGTCAGTGTAGGAAATCGAGAACAAAGAAATGCGTGTTTTAAGCTTTCTGTTCTAAGCATTTACGTCCAAAATGTATCTTTTTGTACTAAATCGCTGATGCTCCACAACTTTGTAATTCACTTTTTTCCTCTATCTCGTGCCGTTTCAGAGATAATAACGCTAACTCCACAGTTTTCAACCAGGTAGCGCTTTAAGTGGTTTCATCCAGTAGCGTATAGTCATTTTACCATACCTAGACACCTCTCTTATGAAGATAACTACAGCCATTCGGTAGTTAAAAGGGTGGTAAGGGACTTTAGTGGGCATCCTTTATATAATTATATGTGGAAAGTATAAGAGCTGGGTCAGTTTTACAGGGAAAAAGAAGAAAAAATTCACTCAATCAAAACTTTTCCAAGTGAGTTATAAATCGAACGATAAAAATTCATAAAAAGTCGTATAAAAGAGTAAGACGTTCTTCTTAATTTAAACTAATATATTAAAAATAGGAAACACGTACTTTTATGAATTGGGTATCATCGGAAATAGAAGAGGAAACAAGAATGCAATATGAAATACGAAATGCATATTTTCTAGAAAGAAAGGAACCGATTATCTCTTCAAATTTGAAGAATCCAGATGCTTCTCATTTGGTTCTTATCTAGTATTCGTGTACTTTTCTCGACATCTGAAGACGGCTTATTGTGTGCTATTTCTACGTGACGTATGATCTTGATATATGGAGAACTTGAAATCTTCGAATTTATTCAATTCGATTTTTTGCTGTTTTGATGTTACCTTTTTCAAGGGGTTGTTTCTTATTTTGGTCAAATATATTTATAATATTTCTACTAAAGTAATATATCGTGTATAATAAGAAAAGGAGTTTTATAAAATCTGGGAATTAAATGCAGCGTAAATTTTATTTATATTTATTTATTTGTAGTTCTTGTATACTACTAATAGGATTAAAAAGGTAAGTATCAAATGAAGAATTGATGAGAAATCTATAATTATAAATGTTGAGTTTCGATTTCAGCGAACTATTTTTAACTGGAATTTTTCCTAAATATTAGATTTTGAATGAGATATATCTGGAAAACCAATCGAATTTCGCTGCTATTGTTTTAAATTCAGTAGGTTTACTTTCATTTTTCATATTTTTTTTAATAAAGGGAAATAATAAGATATTTTGAAAAAATTAATGAATGAATAATGAATTTTTATAAACAATAATGATAAGTTTACACATTTCAAAAAATTATATGTATTTATTTATTATGAAATAATCTTCATAAACTTTCGTTAGGTGCGGGAAATTTTGTGTTCTGATTTGTCGTGAGGGGAACATCTTATCTTCCTTTTTATTCACAACATACTTTTTCAGAGAAAAATATATTAGTTAAAAGTTAAAGTGCAAACATAACAAATGCAGAAAAGAACAAAAATAATTTTAGGTTAATATTTTTAATATTTTTGTAGAGGATTATAAAAATACTTCCAAAAATTCAGCATTTTACACATACATCTTTTGAATGTTCACCACTGACCTAATTATAGTATAATTTGGCCATATTTTTGGGTAGTTTTGTCCCTATTTCTGCCACAACGTTTGCATCTACAATTATTACTCATTTACTTTATTGTTTTGGGGACTGTACCGTTAATTCCTAACTGAAGAATTGCTGTTCTCTTTCATTCCACTGGAGGGTGGACACTGAGGAACATTGTATAAAATTTGGAGCATAATAAGCATCTATTTGAAATTTTTGATTGCACCGAGTCGTTTCATATCCTTATCTATATATTATTGTGTTTGAAAATTGCAAAAGCGTTTTAGTAGAGACACTTTACAGATTGCAGAAAAACCCATAATCCAATGACAAGTATTTCTTGAGACATCTTTTTCCAGCTTGGATCATCAAAAACATAAACACCTTCTGTCATGTTATAAAATGAAACAAATCTAGGGGATTTTTTTCGTCAATTATCACTTCTTGAACAGCAGCTGAAACAGGCATTGTTGACAATAATTGTCTATTTTTATTGTTTTTAGTACAATATTATACAAGCGTAGCGTCAGATAGAAAGTCAAATATTGAGTACTTTAATTCTCGTTTCTAGTTTGGTAGAAAAATTTTGAGTAATTACCTTTTATTTAAACGAATTGTATCTAACCAGTTATCAGCTGTTATATAATTTCCACTAATTTTTTAGAATGAAATTCACTAAAATTATTTGAAATATTTTAACAAAACTCAAAACAAAATGAAGATAATTGCTAGAATTCAAAGAGAACGCATAATATGCCTTTAAAAAATAGCCAGGAGGCTGTCTCTGCGAAACGGCCGCTGGGACTGAGGGGCGTAGACTTGCTTACCTTACTCAGCTGTGACTTTCTCTTTTTAAAGTAGATGTATTTGACTATTAACTCTATAGTCTATAGTGACTATTAGTCTAGTGTGACTCTATCTATGTAAAAAACTTCGTGATTTTCACCAACTTTGAAACTCGACTGTAACTGAACCGTAGTTAGAAATTCTAAAATTATTTTTTCAATCTTCAATATCTCCCTTTCTCTGTTAAATGAAACTAAAACCAACTCTCTATGTTATTTGGTTACGGAGCTTTAAGCGATTAACGTTAGCACGAAATTCGACGTAATTCAAAAATTCTTGAGTAATATTTCTCGTGACCCTTAGATCGATGACTGAACTGCCTTAGTCTGCGTGCGTGCGCGCTCATCGGTCGCTGTGACGTCATCAAATGTTTTTGTGATTTTTACCAAATTTGCTGCTCTACTGTGATTAGCCGCAATTCTAAATTCTGAAATTCTTTTTTCAATCTTCAAAGTCTACCTTTCTCTCTTAAATGAAACTAAGACCAACTCTCTATTTCATTTCGTTGCGTAGCTGTAAACGTTTAACTTTAGCGTTAAAGCGTCATAATTTTTTCCTTTCCGGACACATCATTAGACAACTATGGAGAAACGTTAGTTTACGTCAAAAGTAAGCATTATTACAGGAACATGTGGCATCATCGCGGCATCTGGTAATATCCTGAATTGTAATTACATGCATATTGGATCCGCCCTCTTTGTAATGTTACTGTATTTAAGGACTGATCACTACTGTTCATTCTATGCTCCTCTTTTTTCGTATCATTTCGATAGCTAGCTGTATAATGATTTTATGATTTAGTATTTTAATTTAATTGTTGTTTCATTAAATTTGTTATTTCGTTATTAAGTAGTCTTGCTTTGACTTCGTCACCAGTTACGCACAATGGAGTACTTCTGATTTATGTGGAATAAAGGTATGATATATTGAGAAGCCGAGTAGGGTAGTATCGTACTACTTAACAGGTAGCACTTGAGTGCCAATAATTCTATGTACGGCTACCTAAGCGACTATATTAATAAATCTCGCCTCTATCAATTCTGTAAATTTAACTTGACCTCGACGTAGGCCTAGAAGTTACAAACATGACAGAAAAATGATTAACTGACGTCTCCTGTTATGCAAATAACGCGTGGGGTACACCTGTCCCCCATTCTTATCCCCACTGCACTAGAATTTTGACCTTGAATGATTATGCGATGTTGCTTCCGAGTATTTCCAGGATAGGTACTGAAAGTTTGGCCTTCAATGAATGGAGTTTAATCCTTTCGTACCGAGCGAGGCGGTCCGGGGCAATCTAAAAAATTCCCCTTAACAGCGACGAAAACCGATTTGAGGCGGTTGGCGTCTTCTGGGGCGAGGTGAGGTTCTGATATCGCTTAGGAGATAGGCGCTATAGGAGGTCCAATTATCCTTGCCAACCGCATACCATTTCCGTGGGCCTTAAGGGAAGGTTATAGCAAAGGGTGGGGTAACTGATCACCAAGGTTGGGCGAGTCCAATTCATGTCGCTTCCTGCTAAAAGATCCCGGTTTTAAAGGGACTATAAGAAAAAAGTCGCCTCGGGATTAAAGAGTTCAAGTGCAGCGTTTTGAAAACTAATGAGGTACATTAGTTCCCCACGTGTCTAACGGAGGGTTAAATTTCACTGTGAAGTTTACTTGCTTTAATGTGGTTTGACAGATTAATGTCGTGTTTGTAAGTAACTCGAATGTGAACGAATCTCGTAATTTTTAACCGAGATCAGATGACAATATCTCAACCCATTCTGGTATGTGTCGGATGGTTATACTCCTAACAAAATTTCCACCCAACGTTCTATATTTTATATCAATATACAGATTGTGTACAATATTGTTCAATATTGATGATATTCAATGGTACAGTACAGTATATATTCGCTACAGGAAAACAACAAGCTTTAGTTGTTTATATTACATTTAATTTTGATAACTTACTTCTATGGTGGGTGCAGAGTTTGAAACACTTTTACTTTAAATAAATAAGTTTATTTATTTATGGTAATTGGTTCAATATCGATTCATTTATTGAGAACCACAAGCACAAACAAAGAGCGAGAATTATAATGCTCGACAACATGACTTGGGGGAACAGAATGCGTGGTATTTGTTTTGCAGCCCATTTCAGCGAAAACTATGAATTGAAATAGCTTCGGAATGCAATAGATGGTTCTTCAAAAGGTGACATTCACAATGAGGATATTTAAAAATGAAAATGCCTAGATGAGGACTGTGATTTGGATTACCACGTTTAAGTGTTAAAGATATTTTGTCAAAATTTTCATTTTCAGTGGCATGTTCAAAATAATTTCTTGTGTTCTAAGTTCTTGGTGTTTTTGAGAAACCTGATATATCAAATGTTTTATTTCAAAACTAAATATATCCAGTAAACTTTGTGCTATAACTGCTACCTTCCCTTCCAAAATTTTCCGTTCATGTTCTTTGTTATCGCATATCTTGACCTTCAGAACAGAAGAGTAGGTTAAAAAACAAAGCAAAGAAAAATCATTTAGGAATTTAATCAGTTTTTTGGTGCTTCCTGAAAAATTTTGTAAAATTTAAATGTTCACTTTTGATAAAAAGCTCCTGATATATAATTTTGATAGTTTTGAACAAAATGCAGAAACTTACTATCATTCACAATCCGATATTGTTTTGCAGAACGATGGTTATGTCTAACGATGATTAGTGTCTTCTGGTTTTTCTTGGTTTTATTGCATTTGTTTGCCTATTTAAAGTTTATTTTAAAATTAAATCTTTATTCCCTACCTTGTGTTTGGCGCAGAATGGTCAGACCTGGCTTTTGCGCCATTAAACTCCAATCAATCAATCAATAGAAAAGAATAAAATAATCACCTTAACACATATTTATTTTTTATAAATACCTTTTCACATTTAGGAACACAAATTAATTTATGAATAAACAACAGCCATTAGTTTAGAAAGCAGAATATATTAAATTTTAAGTTAATTCATTCTTTCAAATCTCATGCATACTTTTATAATGAATTGTCTTCTACAAAAGAGCTCAGGTGTAAGGTATTATTTACTATAAATCATCAACACATACATTTTTCTTCCCCGAAAATACTCGGCTCCGTATAGGACATATTCGTTTTACACACAGGCATCTTATCTTCGGCGAAAGGGTATCCATATGCTCCACGTGTCATGTTGCTTTTACTCTTCATCACATTTTAGTCGAATGCCCTGGTTTTAACTCTTATCGTGTTCAGTTTTCTCATTCATCGTCAATAACCAAACAAGGCTTGGTGGGTGAGATACACCACCCAAACATTTTAAATTTTTTAAAGGGTATTGGCTTTTATACGTGCATTTAGTATCTTTCTTTCTCTATTTGTATTTCATTTCGCTCATTCTTTTCTCTACCATTCTGTCCTTCACTTCAATTTTATCCATTTTACCTTTCATCTTTATTAATAGAGATTCGAAGAAATGTTACCATTTGTATGGCGCAGTTTAGCCAGGAATGGCTCTTGTTCCATGAAACAAAAACAAATTCCCCGAAAATAAAATATCAGCAGTCATGGAAGTAAACAGAAATCCCCTTCTGAGATCTAATGCCTGCAATTCGTCGGAAAGAAACTCAACTAAAAAGGAAACCCTCTACAGGCGACAATATTTTGAAAGAGAGCTGGTATCTCATTACTCACAATTAAAAACCCTTCCTAGATGATTATACGATACCAAAACTGCGATTGTTGATTGCATTTGAGTAATTAATTTCTAACTTTTGATTCCTGCCCGGAGTTAATTTTGACTAGGGTTAATGATGGTAACCATCCAGAATCCAATTCATTGCCTTCCATCTGTTTCCTGTTACAAAACAGAAAACATGAAATGGAAGTTTCAGTAAAAATTTAATTAATTGGGGAAAACTTTTTATTTTGACCACTTAACTCTTCGGTGCAAGAAAGATAATAATATGCATAATTATACACGTGCGAGTGAAAGGACTAATTTAGCGCTTAAGGAAGCTCAAAAATATCGTAATTAATTTGTTTCAATTCCTAAAAATTAATCTGTGTGTTTTTACTGTTATATGTTTTTCATAATAAGCGCTATTCAGCAATAATGCGTAAAAGATGCATCATTCAGAGTGGTTCAGAAAATAACACACCGTGTTTCAAAGAGTTAAGAATGATTTTTAAACACTTTTCCAGTTTCCGAATGTCGATTAATTTGTTTATCCTTTGCCTGATCTATTTATATGCAATTTAAGACGCCTAAGGTAAAGCCATTTCTGACGAAGATTATATTATCTGCAAGTTCTTTTGTTTCTAACTTATTTCGAACATTTTTACATAGCGATAATTACTAGTTTGAAAATAATTACAGATATCTGCATTTGAAATAATTATTTAGAAACTTGATTTTGCGACTTTTCTGAGAATAGAAAGCAACAGTATTTTTAAAGCTTTATTTACCGGAATGGAATCCATAACTACTTTTCAGAAATATTTAATTTTGCTGGAGCATTACAAAATGTATGACAAAGATTAATCGTTGAAAAGATATATTGTTTAATTACAGTACACATTTATGCAATCAAGGTGAATATCAGAAACATGACGATATATTAGCTATAAAAGGTGATAAACTATCGTTACGATGCTTCTGACTGACTTTTTTAAGAAGCATTTTTGTATGTATAGCGGAATTCGATTTTGAACTACTATGCTGGTATCAGCAGTTATTGAAAAAAAATTTAAAAATGTATCGAAATTCGAATTATACACATGTAAATTTTTCTTAACTCTTAAAATACAAGGATTAACAACATATTCATCAACAAAATTAAATAATTTCCTGTTGTTGTATTAATTTGAGTAATATTTTATAAATCTCTTAAAGAATATTTTGAAACTGCACTATTTGAATTTCAAATAATTCAAGCACAGTTGTAATATTTCCCATCGCAATCTTCATTAGAAAATCGACGAATTTTCTCACAAAATAACTTTTACATGAAATAAATATCGTCACTGAATTATTTTTCTCAATTTGTTTGCATCCATTTGGCTTATATGCCTATAAAGAAATTATAGCTCGTTGGAATTTTCTTCCATAAATTCGCTAGAATGATTTATGTCTGTAAACAGAAAAATATTTGTAGATAATTCTATATATAGTACAGCACATCCAAGAAACGCTTTCGCACTAATACTTTTCAAGAGTCAGAGACAACCATGAAATACACAGATCTTAATAAGAGCAATATTTATTTTTTCACCTCAAATACAAATAATTTTACTTAAATTATTGAATTGGAGAAAGGCCGCATAAAAATAGCAGATAAACCAGGAAACTATACCAATATTTTTTGATTAAAATCGACAAAATTATGCATGTGTCAAGGAGACATGTCAACTTTTGATCATTTTGGGTAGCATTTAACTTATGAATTTATTCCTAAAAGAGAAGAGAAAGTAACATTTGTGCGGATGTAGTTTACAATATATATCTTATCGAGTCAACATAAAACACTTTGATTTTAGTAGTTGAAAATGTTAAGATTCCTTAACTGAAATATTCTGACGTACAGCTGCCAAAGATGTCCAAGAATAACTAGTGGAAGACGAAAATGATGATAACAATTGTTGTTAATGACGTCTGGAATATACCAGTTTAATTCAGGAAATGATAACAGAAATGGTAAATGAAAATACACAATTTTCTCTAAATACCTTCAAAATACTCTTAGAATGATCAGCAGGATGATTCCTTCTACTGAAACAAGCATAAAGTTTTAATACAGAAGTTCACTCTAATATAACGAAATTTTGAAAGAGTTCTATGCTAAAAGTAAGGAATTTGATATGATTTTTTTACGTAACAGAAAGAATGGAAACCATGATACCGCCGAAAAAATCAAAGATTGAAGATACCTTCCAAAAATTCAAATATCCTAGATTAAAGGTGTTTAGTAGTGACAATCGAGAAAGCATTATGTTCAGAAAAGAAGAAAACTTTACCATTTATTAACATCACATGCTAATAAATCATTCTTTAAATAAAAATTAGTTTAAGAAATGAATTGCGTTGAATTATAAAAGTATATAGCACTCCAAATGGAAATGAGATTGTGGCTCTAGCGGTATCATTCCACGTGATAGATCTTTGAGATTTCTCTGGTATATGCTGTGTATGCGAGAAGAAATCAGCTATAAAGTAGTTAGCGTTCGTGTGTAATTCAATAAAACAGAAGCGAAGAAACAAGTAGCAATGTGCCATGAATTTCTCTGAACAGGTTCAGCACCGATCCGATTTTTGTCGGCAGATGATGTTAAAAGAACCTACATTTATAATTGAAAGAAGAATGTGAATGAGCATTTCACATACACTGGCTATCATTAATTAAGTAAAAAACACAAAAATGACGATTACTCAAAACGTTACTTGTGGAATTTAATGAAATTGACCCACAGTATGCAATACATAGTAAGGTATAAAATAACATGAAAAGAAATTACCAAACAATTATGGTGTTATATAAATTGGCATATGTATAAAATGAACAAATCGAATGTGTCAGTTTGATATAAGAAATGCACCTTCAATATGGAGTATGATCCCTCCTAGAAGCAATAGAGCACATACAGCGAAGTGTGATGCTGTCAATTATGCGGTCTATCAGTTCCGTAGGAAGTGAGTGCCATTGCTCTGGCAAATCAGTTGCAAGCGTTGCAAGGGTTTGAGGAGGAGGATTGGGAGCAGATATGCGTCTTCCTAAGGCATCCCAAACATGCTCGATAGGACTCAAGTCCGGTGATCGAGCTGGCCACTCCATGCGCTGAATTGTTTCCTGCTGAAGATAATCATTCACGATGTGCGTTCTAGCGTTGTCGTCCTGCAGCAGGAAATCATCACCTATTGTCCCTGCATAAAGGCGCACATAAGCATCAAGGACGTCATTTCTATAGGTCTGAGCATTCACGGTTCCACGGAGAGGTCACACAAGGAGGTCTGTGCGTCCACTCAAAGAGATACCACCCCAAACACAGACACTGTCGCCTCCGTATGCATCTCTTCCACGCATGTTTGATGGATGATAACGGGTTCCATCGAAATCATTGTTCTCTCGAAATCAAATAACGCCTACTATCGGTTTGTAGTCTAAACTTGGACTCACCCATAAAGAGAACAGCCCTCCATTGATCAGGCGTCCAGTGGACATGTTGATGTGCCCAATTTAAACATTCCCTTCTATGTCGTGACGTGATCGTCCCGTAAATGGCTGGCCGCTTCGCGTACAGACTACCTTCGTGAAGCCTTCTACGCACGGTTGGCGTTGACACCAACATTCCGGTGATAGAGCAAGGGAGGATATGATTTGAGTCGGAGTTGCGGTTGTATACCTTCGTGCGTGACAAATATCGGTCATCGGCGCTCGTCGTAGCGATTGGACGTCCTTGGCTGAACCTCCTGGATGCCGAATCTGTGATTAGAAATTGTTGCCAAAGTCTATGATCTACAGAAGGACTCACATTTAGCCATCTGGCCACTTCTGTCTGAGTTTGTCCTGCCTCTAGTCTACCAATAGCCCTCCATCGCAATTCTTCGGGAAAATGATGCCTGGAGGTCATTGTTATGAATTGGCTATCCCAGATTTCTTATCTAAGTATCACAGCGAAATTTACAGTCTTGCTCTCAAACATGCAATTTTATGCTCCTTGCAGATGTCGTATTCCGATTGCAGCTCCACTAATTTGCATATTGCTGTTTTACTCAGCAAAGCTAATTTGACAGCATATTCAAATTTTATAAGGTTTATTTTTGAGCAAGTTATCGCTATTTTTGTGATTTTTCCTTAACTTTTACAAACCTGTGTATTTCAGTTGTTTGATGGTTTAGTGGTGTCATTCATGGAAGTATGTGTACAACTACTATGCCACAACAAAGTCAAACGCAATTATACTCTCAATTTACTCCCTTGTGAAGTGGAATCGTTGAATAACCACCGGGAGGTAGCAACTGAGAAACAGCTCCAGAATGGTTCCACGTCATACCAAAGACTAACACTGAGGGAATTCATCGTGTTGTGAAAGAATAGTTCCACCTGCTATCAAAGATCAACGTTGAGAATAATCATTGTCTAGTGGAAGAATTGGGCACTAGTTTCATCCGTCAAGTTGATTATATGTTGATTGCATATTTAAACAAATTGTATCACCTAGATACCTCTTCTTAATTTGCAAGTATATACATGCATTCAAACTAATAAACTCTACTTAAGTTTTTCACAGACTCACATTCATCTGCTCGAATACTATGCATTTGTAATTTTTTTGTGCCTTTTCCTTCCTTTCTGCTCGGCTTCATTGTTTCGTAATATGATCCGAACTCTAGTAAAGAGATATTATAAAACCACATTAAAAGACTATAATGATTTTTTTTTCTTTTTGCTACCCTATTCTCTGTTTGCAGTTTTTTCTTTACTGAATTACTTATGCCTTCGTGATTTTTAAATTTTCATCGACTTTTTATCGCTTAACATTGCTCAAATGGTTTCCTTCCTATGACCTTAAGTTTCAAATTTTAAAGACTTTATTTATAGAGTACTTACTAGTCTTTAAATTATCCTTTTCATTTTATCATACGATTTTTGGATTTTAAATTGTACCATAGTATTATTTATAACATAATTTTATTAACACTGTATGTTAGGCTGAGCATGATCATTTCTGGCTCTTGTGCAATGAAACCAAACATAATAAACCCACCCATAAAGAGATTCCTTTTAGAAACCTAAGGATGATGCTAACAAGGAATTATCTCATAATACTTTCTAGTTAAAACTCAGATTATAATTCAGGTTCCATACAAGTGTTGTCTACAGTCCACACAGTTGGAAGCATAAATATACATCAATTATTAGTGCGGATAAACAAAGTGAAACCAAGTAAGTTTGTAAGTAAAAATTCTAAACATAAGTACCTATCTAATGAGAACTGTTTTTTATAAATTTCATTATGGCATAATTTTCCTCACAAAATGAGATGCATTTAATCTAATTAATTTAATCTAATTGAAGCATGAATTATGTCGAAAGTATACAGAAAAGAAGGCAAAACTGGAATAGTTTCCAGAACTATTATCCAATTTTGCCGGAAAAGTGAGTACACGATTGTACTTTAATTAGTATTTTATATCACAGGCGCAGTAGGAAGCAAACTAGTGTTAATAAAATGGCCAGAGAAGTGGCAAATGAAATTACACCCGCGATTATAAGAGAATATGTGAATGTGAAAAAGGTTTTTTTTTTTAAATAAAAGCTATTACTCTGCTTGCGATGGTCATAATATTTCCGTAAAATATTTATTAAATTACATCTCAGTAATTCTAATAATCTCTCAAGTAATATTCATTTAAAATAAATGCTTCCAATATTAACACTTTGCGAATTTTACATGTTAAAAGGAGAGGGTCTCCACAGACAGTATAATTATTAATGAAAAGTTATGGCCGGCAGTCTAAATAAATTCAAGTCGAATTTCTCAGTTCTAAATTTTAATTGCCTGCGCGAATTCCAGTAATATATTTACTTGAATGGAATATATAACATTAAAAAAATCTATGATTAATTTCCTTATTGGGAGGAACTATATAAACGGAGAGAATAATTGCTGCACTAATGGTAAAAAAAAATTAAATAAAATATGTGCTTCTATATTACTGTATTATACTAGGATTTCACACTTAATGTCCAAGAAAAGCTGCATAAATAATACAAAAAGAGAAAAATGCTCTGCCAAAGATAAAAGGATGTAGTTTCTGGCATAATATTTCTTATCCAATCATTATCTTTACTATTCGTACAAAAAAGTTATTTTTATTTGATGGAAAATTTTCTGACGATTAAATGCAGTTATTGGTGTCATTACAATACCTATAATGCTTCTATAAAATGTCACTGAGATAATTATTTTGATGTATCAGTTTTCATCTTGCACGCTTGTGCTTCTTTAACATCGTCAACTGGAAGCAAATGTTTTCAAGAGATAGTTTTTAAAAAATGTAATTTGTTTCTTTCCATTGCATATTACACTGTACAACAATTTTTTTTCATGTTTCTTGAAAAAGAAAGGGTTATATCTATGTATTTTTGTGCCTCGATTTCAAATCTGTTAACCGCATTTTTCAATCACCCATAGTTTTTGAACATCGTGGTATCTCTTATTATATACATTTGGAAACCATATTCATCTTGCAATATTTATACAGGCTTTTTAAAATTTTACTAACCTTCACTTTCTTGTGTACTTCGCATGTTGACTGTGCTTGGCTTGAGGAATATCCGTCTCAATGTCTAACAATATTCGACTAACATTTTGGGATTCCATTTCCCCTGGTAACGAGCTTCTACATTCGAGATATCCTGATGGAATCGTTCACCATGCTCGTCGCATACTGATCCAAGGTTTTCAGGAAAGAAGTATAAGTGGGAGTGCAAGAAATAGATTTTCAACGGTAGTTTTCCATAGTTTTGTAGGCGTTCTTTAGCAAGTTATTGACAATTTGCCTGTAGTTTTCCGCTTTGTGATTTCCGAGGAAGTTTTCTGCTAACTCCTTAAACGATGTCCATGCTGCTGTTTCCTTCTTAGACAGTTTACTCTCAAACACCGGATCCTTCATTAGTTGTCTAATATAAGGCCCAAGAAATTTGCCTTCCTTAATTTTTGCTTCACTCACTTTTGGAAACTTCAGACCTAAGTGCTGAAATCCACTTCCTCCACAGTTCATTGATTTAACAAAAATTTCCATCAAACCTAATTTGATGTGCAATGGAAGTTAAGAGAATTTTTTCTGAGGTAACTAGTGGTTCGTTCTCTTCATTGTACCCTTCTGTCATTGTACCCTACCCAGCTAATCAATCAAAATGTCACACCAAGGAAGGGGGAAGAAATTCGGAAAAATACGTTTCTCGCACTTTAGAGACAGTTCACAAGAGACGTAAATATCCGGGCTGACCGCTTTCGGCGTGTCTCTGACCACACGTTGAAATGCGTTTTTCCCGCTTATGGGGTAGTCCAAGGTCGACGTAGAAATACATGTGAAACGCTCAGAGGGTTAAACAGAACACTAAATGGATCTTCGGTTCGTTATACGCAGCTGGCAAAACAAAAGCCTTACCCCAACCGTCAGTGAGTCACACACACTTTCCAAAAAAGAAACAAACTTGTTTCACCCTTTACCTTGACCGTCAGAACGGATTTTATAGCTTCCACGTGCTGCCAAATAGAAACATGTGTCCTTACAAAGTGACTCATGCATTGAATCGTATTTGCGTTGCAGGATTCTCGATCCCAAAACACCTGTCATAATTTTTGGCATACATCCTTTTCTTTATGAAAATTAGATTTGTAAGAGCATTTCAATGACATTTTCTATGTACATGTAAACAATTACGCGTAGTCCAGCTGAAAAACAGTCTGTTATAGAGGTTTTTCGAGATTATATTCGGCGGGTTCAGCGACCATGAAAACACCATTATCAGTTTAAATCTCAAAATATCCTGGCTACGACATTGATTCGAATAAAAGAAAGGAGTGGACAGAGGTTTTAGTGAGAGTTCATGTTGCATAACATTGGAGGGTGATAGACAAATTCTGATTGGTTTTTCGAATTCAGAGCGTGAAAGTACATAAGAATTATCTAAAATCATACGGGCACTCTTCTAAAACATCCTCAATATATTCATCCCGTTGTTTTCATTTTCAAAGTCTGGATCTTCATCAATTTCAAATTTAGCAAGAAGTTTACGTAAACATTTCTTTTTCTTATGGAGTCGGCATTGTGAGAAGCGGTTAATACTTCAGTTCGTCAAAAAAATAACGAGCTGATCGTATCAGATACGGTTAATAACTGGTCTGTGGAACAAACGGAAAGACGCGCGGGGTCATTTAATAACCCCAGTAACTGAGCAAACGTGTATTAGGGGACGAGAAATTCCTAAAAATCATTCTAAATACTCAGAAAAGCCAGAGGGAGTGACTGAGACTCCGTTACTGATAAGAAAGGAATGAACAGGTGGCTAGTTTTCTAGGAATCTCTGCATTTCGAGGGCTTGGGGTTATAACATGACCCCGGGTTAACCCTCTGAAACTCACAGTGCTTTGAAATCTAGTTTCTTTAAAACTCAGACCGGCCGAGGTCAGAGATAAAAGAAGGTAAACATTTCCCTCCCCCATCTTTTTATCAAGAGGCCATTTGCGTCGGGGGGATTCTTTTATCGTCATACATCTAACATCCAAACTATGGCTATATTGGATGACATAACATCCTTGTTGACTATATGGGACGTTTACAACTTGTGATAACTAACAGGCATTATAGCAACAATATTTACCAGTAAGTAAGCTGAGAGCTTAAAGTCAATTGGGCATCTGCCCTCGAACACTTACTTGAGACATCAATCAAGAGTGACAGTGGGAGGGTAAACAAACATTGTTGAAAAGATAAGATTGCTCCCCACCGTTTACCGACCCTTTTCGAAAAGGGGCAGGAAATAAGCATACGACATATTGGCCGCAGGGCCGTTGTCTGACAGTTTGCATGACCGGCCGTATTAGCCGGTTTGGCAGTCAGAGGGTTAAAGTGTGTAAAAAAAATCGCAGGTATGACAATGAATTTAAGCATCTTCAAATTTATCAGTGACGGTTTTATAAACCTTTTGAAATTGCTTCCATTTATCTCTTGCCAAATCAATGAACGGAATTAATAAACAGGAAAGTTATAAAGCATTGAATATACAAATTCTCAATATAGCGGAATTAGTGGAAGCAAGTTAAATCCATCGAGATACTGAAATTTCAGCAAATATCGAATACGCCTGAAACGACTTTTGCAAGGGCGATTTTGTTAATTGAATATCAAATAGATAACTGTGGGATGATTGCATCGTAACAGTATGAACCGGTAACATCCTTTTAATCAAATTAATAATTAATTCCATCATAATTGCTGGCTCTTGAGCCACAAAACACGTAAGCAAAATTGTTGATCTTATTTAATGAGCTTAAATGACGCATCTTCAAAAATGAGATCGTTATTTATTCCATGAAATACTCAATTACATGTTTTCTTCGAATTGTTTGCGAACACTGATCGCTCTTCAAAGAAAAAAGCATTTATTGAACGTTTCTAAGGAAATATAAAGAAAATTGATAAGCCACTTAAACGAGATTCACAGAAAATCTTCAGTCAAGTAGTGCAATAGCAGACCCATGTGATTATAACATAAAAAGTAAAAAAACTTCTGTATATTTCTAAAAATAAATGAATTTCATCGAAAATTGTAGTAAATTATCATTCCTAAAGGCATATTGCTTAGTGTAACAAAACAGCTAGAGAAACGATCAACAAGGATGAATACTTTGAAAAATATTTAATTTTTTGAAGGTTAAGGAAAAATAAAGAAAAAGAGAAGTAATACAAATTATGGCATTTTTTACATTTCCGGAGATATCTTGAAGCTGTATTGAATTGTAAGTTCAAAATAGGTATGGAAATTCTCTGGATTGAAAAATTGCATATATTTTATTTATATTGCACTTTTTAAATTTTTTCGAAAAAAAATAATATGACTTTGGATAATTTTTTATTTGTTGGGTAGAGATTTGAGTTTTCTATTATGTGATTCAAATTTGAGATAACCCCAAATAGAATTAAGCGAATGACGATTTCTGTTCCTTGAATTTTGAAAAATAGACCAATGTTTATAAAAGGTATTGAGCAAGTACATGTCCATACGGGGTGTATTTAAATGTCGTTATATATTAAGGTCTGAATCAATATATCTGAAAAAAATCATTAGTTATTTTCTCGTACACTTTAAACTTAAATATTTTAGTAATGGGTGAGTGTTAACAAGGTTTTTAAAATCATCATTTTTTAAACATTTTATGTTTTGTGTCCATAAGTAAAGTGAAGAAAATCCGTCAAATATATCGACAACTTTTATTTTCCGTTTGGTGGATTTCATTAAGAATTCGAAATAAATGCCATTCAATATATATATAATTCAATGCAATTTTGAATTATCTTGGTCATAAGCACACAAGCAGATATAACGGCTAACAGCCTATCGTTTGTTCACTTTATTTCAAAATTTGATACGCATATAGAGGGTGCCCTCTAAAGTCTCTTACCACCTTTTTAACTACCGAATGGTTGCAGCTATCTTCATGAGAGTGGTATGTAGGCATAGTAAAGTGACTATGAGCTACTGGAGGAAACTATCTACAGCGCCACCTGGTGAAAAACGGTGGAGTTAGCGTTATTTTCTCTAAAACAGTACGAGGGAGAGGAAGAAAGTGGATTACAAAGTTGTAGAGTATAATGGATCTAGTGCAAAAACACACCTTATGGTCCTGAATACTAAAAACAGAACGCTTAAGATGAACATTTGTTTGTTTGCGGCTTCCGAAACTGTGACGTCACGAAACTTGAACGAAAGGAGAAAAGATTATCGTTCGGACGAGAAACGAACCGTGGCACAGTGGTATCTCTTGTAATTATGATCAATCTTGTGATAACTAGTTATTTTTTTCTTTCTAAGAATGTTTTGTCACGTGTCAGTGTTGTAAATAACGAACAAACAAATACGTGTTTAAAGCGTTCTGTTCTACACAGTTACATCCACACGTTTTTTGCACTAAATCGATGATTCTCTATAACTTCGTATTTTACTATTTTGCTCTTTCTCGTACCGTGTTAGAGATAATAACCCTAACTCCGCCGTTTTACATCAGGTGGCGCTATAAATGGTTTCATCCAGTATCACATAGTCACTTTACTATACCTAGACACCACTCTTTCTGTTGGCTTCTCTATTGACATTCATAAGACTTCTTTTAAAACAAAACAACATTTATTAAGCACAAGCATTACACTTCGTAACTGCATACAACTTAACTTCGTTCAATCGTGTCGTACTCAACACTTCTCGTAATCGTCTCTCTCTCTAGACTATTTCTAAAAAATCAAATTCAAAGTAGCGCAACATCTTATCTGCCACTTACCTGATATCATACACTGATATACAATAATTATGTTGCAGTCATGCTTTTGTCAGGCATAATATGAAATACGCTTACATTCGACCATCCTGACTTTTCAATTGACCTCAATTGAACCACATTTTGTTTCCATTCAATATCATTACAAAAACAAAACAAATATACATTCACAAACGATAAAATAAAGTGAAATATAACATTTAAAAAAGTTCTATCTGTCCGGCATAAAATCTCCATAAAACAGTGGTTTTCGTACAGTTCGTTTGGATCTTTGCGTCTCAGGTTCATTATGAGAATTCGTACTAGAGTCATCATCATCTTCATTCCAGCTTGTCCAGGTCTTTAACTGACTGACATGAACTATTGTAGCATAAGGACGGCCTTTTCTAGGTTCTAGTTGTGAGATTCTATATGTGTCACTAGGGCGTACTTCTGTGTCCTCGGTATCGTGGTTGCGTCTTTGTTGATTCACTTGTCGTTTTAGGTTTTCTTCTAACTGCCACGATGTCTCCTTTGCGAAGCAATACTTTACCTGACTTGTTTTTGTCGTAATATGAATTCGTTTTCACTAAAGAATCGTTGATGCTTTTCAAGTTGTCAACATTCTTATTCTTTTCCAGGATTTGAAGAAGCAACGATTGACGCTCTTCCTTAAAGTTTTTAATATCTCCTTGTAGAAGTCGTAGTTCATTCTTTACCATTTTAAGATCATTCGATAAATTGCCCATCATTTTTGGCTGGAAAGTGTCTTTAATCTACAAACTTTCACTCTCTGACTGAGCTGTTTCAAGACGTTAAAGGCAGACTGGATTTACTTTTTCATCAATCGGAAAGTTTCTAAATAGTTCATCTTCCCGACATCCAATGTGGACTCTTTCTCCTATTTTAGTATAAGCAATATGAGGAAGATGGAGCCATGTCCATCCGATGATAAGATCAACTGACGGCGCATCGTCAGGAACAACGTATATGCTTATGTTTTCGGCCTTTACACTATGAACTTCAATATTGGCTTTAATTTTTCCAATAGACGTTAATGCAGGCATCTTTTGATTTACAAAACCGTATATTTTATTGACAGCACGTTCAAATTTCAGTTTAAGTTTCTGAGCAACTGAAATCTTTAAGAGACAACACGAACTTCCAGTATCAATTAAAGCTTGCACGTTATCACAATTATTAATTTTCGCTTTCTTCAAAAATGAATTACTCTCGTCTGAATTCTCGCCAACTAGTCGAACAGATAAGCTTTCTTCACTTGCATGATTCGTTTCCTTGGCGACACAGTTTATAATTTTATGGCCTGTTTCATTACCTTCTCGGCATATTAAAACTGATTTTGGCATCGAACAGCTCCTTGCAATGTGCCCGAAATTAGAACAGTGGAAGCATTTTGGTTCATCCCTCTCGTTATGTGTAATACCGTACAGCTTTTTCTTTTCGTTGGTTGTAAAATCTGAATCATCTTTAAAGGAGTTCTGTTTGTCGTAATGCCATTCCTTATAACCTTTTGCAATCTCATCTGGTTCTCTGGCGATTAACTGCGCAACGTCATACGGCAATAAGCCAAGCAAATGAGTTACACAAGTGTTTTCCAATATTTCAGCTTGTTTGCCCAGACGTTCAAACTATAATTAAATATAAACTTATATCGTTTTCATCGGAATTAAATTTTTGAATCAAATGATGAATTTCTAACTTGGCTTAATTTGCGTACTGTTTACATTTTGATTGGCGACGGAATTTGAATTTAAAGACCTACCTTCTGCTCCAAGGCGTATTTTTTGCAGCTCAAATTCCATTTCATCCTTTCGCTTCCGTTCCTCGTATTCTAGTTTTCGTAGTTCAATTTCTTCTTGCCTTTTCTGTTCAGCAATTTGGATTTCGTCCTGGCGTCTTCGTTCAGCAATTTCGTCTTGGTGTCTTCGTTCAGCAATTTCGCCTTGGCATCTTCGTTCAGCAATTTCGTCTTGGCGACTTCGTTCATCAATTTCTTCTTGCCTTTTCTGTTCAGAAATAACTTCTTGCCTTTTCTGTTCAGCAATTACTTCTTGCCTTTTCTGTTCAGCAATTACTTCTCTTTCCTTCCTTTCATTGATGATCGTATTCATCCATTC
The DNA here is from genome assembly GCA_013235015.1 of Araneus ventricosus. Taxonomy (NCBI): domain Eukaryota; kingdom Metazoa; phylum Arthropoda; class Arachnida; order Araneae; family Araneidae; genus Araneus; species Araneus ventricosus. The sequence continues at coordinate 4,698 of BGPR01002854.1, read as the reverse complement.
CTTGGCGCTTTCTTCATCGTACTCTTTGCTCGCCAAAATAATCTTTTTCAGATCCTTCAATTTATGGTTGTCATTGACCGTTTCTCCAAGCTCTTCAGCCAATAACTTCAAATCGCAATTCCTTGCTCCAGCGAGGATAGACATTTTCTCACTTTACTACACTTTTATTTACAAATAACGACAAAAAATTTCGTAACGTACTTTAAATTTCAAACTCCTTCCGTCTTACTTAACTGTCGATGAGAATTTCAGTCACAGGTTTCTAATTCATCCCCCTTCTGATTTCTGTTGGCTTCTCGATTGACATTCATAAGACTTCTTTTAAAACAAAACAACATTTATTAAGCACAACCATTACACTTCGTACCTGCATACAACGTAACTTCGTTCATTCGTACCGTACTCAACACTTCTCGTAATCGTCTCTCTCTCTAGACTATTCCTAAAAAATCAAATTCAAAGTAGCGCAACATCTTACTGTTGCCACTTACCTGATTTCATACACTGATATACAATAATTATGTTGCAGTCATGCTTTTGTCAGGCATAATATGAAATACGCTTACATTATGAAGATAGCTGCAGCCATTCGGTAATTAAAAGAATGGTAAGGGACTTTAGTGGGCACCCTGTATGTACAGCTTCAGATTAAACACTTTATACCAATATTTTTTCCTAATTCGCTACGTTTTTCTGTTATTATATCCGCATACGCATCAATAAATAGTCTACCTGACGATAAATTGCATCGTCCGAAATCGACTCGAAATTGATGAAGAATAAAAAGATTTAGGATTCACACAGTTTCATAGAAAAGTGATATAATGAATTGCAATTGTCAACAATGTTTTTGTATGAAGTGCGCAATATTTACAGGAATTTTCGTAAACATAGCAATAATATTCGGTAATATATAAAGGTATCCTTGAAAAATCCAAATTTTTTCCATATGTTCTTTCCTTATAACATGCCGAATATTCAACCAAATTATACGAAACTTACAGAATTATTGACAATATTTAAGAATAGCATCGTATTAAAATTTGAAGTGTATATTTGGAATATTAGGGGAAATATGAATATTTGTAGTAAATAATATTTTGCTGCTCATGTGCGAAAAGTAGCATAATTTTTCTTCTATAGATTCAAAACATATATTTAGTGTAACTTAAATCAAAAATCCTGTTATAAACTGTTAATATTCTTACAAAGCTTAAAGTCGTTTCCCTGAGATGCTAATCTTGGCGACAAACTTGCCGACTTGGCGATAAATTTCTCGACCTTGGCGACAAATTTGGGGATCATTTTGGCGACAAAGGGAATTTTCTAGAAGGACCTCGAACTTTCAACCTATTTCTGTTGGTTTCATGAACTTTCGAGAGATTACGTCTCTTCCTACGTAATGAAGTCACTTCCTGTTGAAAAGTACAAAGGCAAGCTCTCAAGCCAAGAAGAGTCAGTTGGAATTTGATCAGCAAGCAAGCTGGTGAGCTAACAAGAAACCTTAGAGCGTTGTGTTGAGATTATTGGTAGTCTCTGTTGTGAATTTTTACTAGTGCTGTGTTAATACTTGTGCTACGTTTCTTTGCTTGGATATATGTAAAATAACGATCTTTATTTTTTTTAAATCCTGCTTATTGGATTGCATTCACGTACACCCACAAGATAATTTCGTTACAATATTCAGAAAGATATCAGCATTGCAGCAACGTGAATTTCGGTAGCACTCAAAGGAAAGCTAAATGATGAAGGTTCTTGCACAAATTGATATTTTTTAACTTGAGTTTTGAAGAGTGATATTAAATGTTATGGAATTTGAATATCCAAAGTATAAAAATTAATATTTCCGTATAAATATTAATACGTAAATTAAATTGTATTTCGACGTTAACTATTTGAAGATTTAAAGTTCAAACATAATCATTTTGTACAAGAATCCTCATAATTTTGTTTCAATACATTAAGATATAAAAGAAGGCATACAAAGACATAGTTACAGAATCGCTTTTTACTGCCGCAAAGATTTATGAAACTTGGTAATTCATCAAAGCATTGAGGTCGAAATTATTTTAAGAAAAAAAATATTTTCTCTTTAAAAACAAGAAAAAAAATTCATGTATTATCTACATTAAATGCGTATTATTCAATTTCACACATTTCGATACGTTTCATCGTATATATTGCAGCTGTTTTTCCTTTGTGTATGTGTAATAAGCAAGAAATATTAAATATGTAGACATTGTTTTTGAGAATCATTAAACTGGACCAGAAAAACACGATTTTTGAATATATAACTAAATGTCTGAGTCTGATCTGATGTTAATTTAAATGGACGCCTAAGATAGTTCATTTCCCGAAATTAAAGATAGTAATCTTCTCATAGGTATTCCATAATTTTCAGATATGTCTTAATGTTTGCAAATATTTCGGAACTTCTGCAACTTATTAACATTGCCATAACAGCATTATTTTGAGTATATTTCCTGAAACATTAGTTGCTTTGAGGAATAGGAAAATATACTAAACAATTTCCTTAGGTATTCCGTACTTTGAACTGCACTTATTTTGGATCAACCATTTTTCTTACTGTAAGAATATTTTTCTTCATTACACTTCATTTTGAGAGAAGTTCGAAAGTTTGAGACATTTTGTATTTGAAAGTTTAAAAATGTTCATGTTTTACTACTTTGAGATAAATAAAAGTTATTTCTTAATCTTTTATAGAGTTTAAGTAATAAATATTACAATTCTCATTCTGCATATAATAAGATCTAAATATACTCCCTTTTGCATTGAAAACTTTTGCAGTTGCTGTTTATGCTTTGAATAGTAAATATATATATATATATATATATATTGTAATCATAACATGTGATAAAATATACAAATAATCAGCAGTTGCAATGATATAAAATTAAACGAATGACTCAAAACAGCTTTTAGAATGTGTTAAGAGCTTCATTTAATGGCTTTGTGTGGTTATAAATGTGTTGTTAGACATGTTCACTCGATGTTCAACTAGACACTATCAATTATGCTTCAGGATATCTAAATAATGACGCATTAATCGCGAAATGTTACAAACTCAATAATTCTAATTGGTTTAATAATGACGATAAGCGATGGTGTTATGGAAGTTGTACGCACATTGCTACTTCACGATAATTATTTCAGCATTAAATATACTACAGCCGTAATGATGGAAAGAAAAAATAAAAAATAACAAAAAAAAAAGCCATTGAAAAATTTATGTGACATATTTAATGATGCATAACTAAAAAATGTCCTTAGTCATATTTCCCTTGAATATAAACTTATGAACTCTTTGATAGGTATAGTTCTTGACAAAAAAAAATTATTAACATCGTAATTATTTTCAAAGAATATAAAAGAATGGAAATCATAGTTTATTTAAAAATATATCGAAATAACTTCATTTTATAACTAAAGATCTTTTTCGACAAAAAAAATAGAGAATATATAATAAATAAAATTGCTAAATATATGAACTCATTCTTCAATTACTAATATATATAGCCTAGGATCTCCTCGGTAGCGCTCTACTCACTCATAATCCAACAAAACACGTCGTACATAGCACGTCGAGACGTTGAAACAGAAACATTAATTACTAGAGACCTAACTTCTGTAAGTAATTTTAATTTGAAAGAGTAATTGTGTTCCTAAAAGTAAAATGATAATGCTTGAAAGAGAATTGCCTCGTTAAAGTTAATAGCTTAAAATATGTGAAATAAAATCTCATCGAGTGGATATAAAATTTAACTCGCGCATGATCAATAGTTCCTGAGAAATTTCAAATTATATTAACTATATTTCTAAATTAATTGCTTTCAATAGAAGTAGTAAATTAATCGGTGGTATGTCAGCGTGCATGATATAGTTTTGATCACCTCGATGCATCTAATTGATTTTGAAGTAATGCGATGATATAACTAGATAATATCTTTGGCGACGTTATAATCTGTACCAAAAAGACAATTGAAGCACAAGAAACTTTGTTGAAAACGAAAACTACTCAATAATTGAATCGTATAAAGAGAAAGAGGTTTTAAAAAGAGGTTTTTGAATAAAGAAGCATGTAAATAATATGTAAATAAAAAAATACCTATCATGAAAAATGTTTATTTTGTTTTATTTTATTTATTTTCAATCAATGTTTCTCCGTACATATTTATTTAAAGAGTCAAATTTGATTAGCAAACTCTCTCAAATGAAGAAGTATTTGCACCCGTTGGCTTCTGCTAGTATTTCTACTTAGCATATATAAATAAGTATGGAATCATTATTTTAAAGATACAATATTAAAGTCTCTTTGAAGAAAATATTTTATAATTTCGTAGAATGTTTATTTTTAGAGAGAGTTGTTTATATATCAGCGAATGGATCATCATGAAATGTACAAATTGATTTGATCAATAATGCTTGTTCACTAAATTGCATATTTGAAATTAGAATCATCTATAGAAATACTTTCTAAATAAGTTAATAAATTTCCTACAGAATGTAGACAAATGGAATAAAACTATAGTTGATTTAGGAGTGAATAATACAGTGGTTTTATTTTTTACACCTGGCACTACTAGAGCTATCTTAGTATTCTCTCAGCTGAAATTTTGGCACCAAATGTAGAGGGGCTATGACATGGGAGCACATACGTAACTGAACGAAGTACAACAG